>NJDC01005134.1:28074-40639 GCA_002245475.1 Calephelis virginiensis
ATTTTAAACTTAAATCGGTGCTCTTGGTCGGTGCCGGTCTATAAACACAAAAAGTGCCGTAAAGTGTAGGGACATAGTTAGTGTTGTGTGTCGCGATATAGTGCCCAGAAATGATAGTGACAAGGACGTTCAAAAAAGAAGAATTAGACGGAGGGTTGACAGGCTCATCTGTCAGTAGATCCTCCTGTCAAAAGTTACAGCTCGCCGCCGCAGTCCCGTCGTGACCACGGCCTATGAAACTAGGCCGAAATATCGACAAATAAAATAAAAAGAGATCGTGAGTATCCCGTATAAATAATTAAAAAGTTTAGAGTTTATTTTAAATATATTAGTATTAAAAGTAAAATAGCAAATAGGGAAATGAGTTTTCTGGTAACACATAAAATTAAGATATTATTATTGTACACTTATAGCGTGATGCCGAACAGGACCATGATTTTTTTATTAAGCAAAAAGATACTAAGGCGGCGAAGTAAGCTTCTTGAGTACGTATTTTTACAAGCTACATTTCTCTTTAAACTGGGAAACAATAAAAGCAAACACTAGCGTTATTTTAAAGGAAAAGGTCCTGACACCGGGATGTTAGGCCTCGAGCAAAAGTAAATTTACAGGCTACCTTACCCTCCAAACCGGAACACGTCATGACGTTATGGGGCAGGAATAGGTAAGGCGGTGGTACCAATCCGGGTGAGTCGCTGCGAAACTCTACCACCTAGTCAGATGTTCAGGTGTTAGTGGCGGTAAGCCTATGCTCGCCTTTTCCGAGCTGCCTGGCAGGAAGGCAGATTGTCTATTCTGCAAAGGAGCCCGGACCAATACGAAATTGCACGGAATTGCTGCCGTTACAGAATATTTACTTGCCAATTAATGTTTTTAGACAGAAAGTAGTTGATAGACTTACATACGTCGTCCAATGTCCTAGTCTAGGCAGCAGTTGTCTCTTGCTCTCAGGAGAGTCGTTGCATACTCTCTACCTCTATTTTAATATCTTTTTGATAAGAACACCATCTTCATTTCTCATTATCAACTACTTTGTTTCCAAACTTTTTAATGCGCCATCTGTGATCTTTTATCTTTATCATCAATATATTTGTTTGTGTATGTCAAATGGATGGTAGTGTGTGTAATGATTTATTTATTGATTTAATGTACTTTATAAGCATTATTATTGAAAGATATTAGCGTTCTGCACTTTTCCTACACATAAACTTTAAGTGTGCCAAATTTCACGCTCCTCCGTCAGCGCAATTTTCGTAAAAAGGGATCCAAAATTTTGGCATCACGTATTAATATATAGACATAGAATTGTATTACATAATAAATCATTTCGCTTAAATTTAGATTAGGCCAGCCACTTTAAAAATAAAAGTATACAGTGTAAAAACAGTAAAAAGTGTAAAGCCGAAGCGACTAAATATATTCAATATTATTTATATTCTTTCTGTAAACACTATTTGTATAAGTCCAGTATGTGACGTTATGTGATGTTACACGATAGAACAAAGAGACAATGTTAATTAATCTTCTCGGGCTAATTATCGTAGAAAAAACATTGTACGTTGGCTTCTTCGAAATACTTTTTACTCCTCGTAAATAATGATATTTGTTTTTACTCGAGTTTATATTACAGTGCGCTTATTTTAGTTTGACTATATCAAATACTAGTTGTAACTCGTAGCTTCATCTGCGTTTCTATTTATTACACAATTTCTACTTCAAAAGAGTAATGGACCGTTTATAATAAGAGTTATCTATCTAGTAAAGATATGTCATTTGTGATCTAGCAGTCCGGCGTCGGATTTGACGTCTTGAGGTCCTGGGTTCGATCCCTGGGTCTAGAAAAAAAATAAAAAATATGTTTCTTTAATTTCCTAATAAAAATAACGTTGCCCAGGATCAGATAAATGCCACCTATCACGTTGTGAGACTTAGTATCTTCGGCTAGTCGTGGGTGCCCTGGTAGTGCCTTTACCAACCTTGTCGGGGATATGGACGTAAAGAAACCAATTTGTAAACTAGAAATCACGTGAATCCCACTAATTTACAGGATATACATACATACATAAAGTATACTATCAAAGAAGAACAGTGTAATTCAGATTAAATTGTACGTTCGAATCGATTAGCTACGGAGCTGCTATACTGAAATACTGAGCAAATCTATTTGACGTAAATCACAGCTGGAGCACTGATAGTCAGAAAGACAAAATAAAGATGGTATACAGTTCCGGGTTTCAAGCTATTTGGTAATTTTATACTGATTGTTGACATGTTTGTAAATTTTAAATTACAGAACTTATGACTTGAAAAACATAAAAAACAATCTTTAAAGCACATACTACGAGTATAAAACTAAACAAGAATAAACAAATTTGGACTAGCATAAATTATACCTTGCTCAATTTACATTTTCGCTTTTAGCCTCTCCCACGAGAACCCTTTTAATGAGCGGAATGAAATAACTATATAACCTTCCTTAAACTATACTTGCCAAATATTCGTAAACTAAGAATCTTTACGCCCATGTCCCCGAGGGAGTAGGTAGAGGCATTACCAGGGCACCCACGACTAGCCGAAGACACTAAATCCCACACCGTGATTTGCCACCTGCAAGCCTATCGCGAACCGGGCACATATCCGATCCCGAGCAACACTTCATTTATTAGAAAATTGGAAATACCACGTTTTATTTTTTTTCCCGACCCGGGATCCGAAATAAAGTTAAGTCCAACACTTGGACCGTTAAACCACAAAGGCGATTAAATATAAACATCTGTAACAATCGTCTTAGCAGATTTGGTGTAGATCCCGATCGGGACAAAGACAGACAGACATGCCGGCAAAAAATCTAAAATTGCTATGAGTAGGAATGTGTTCTGTTGCCCATTGCATCATCTATCATCATGTATAATCTACCTATCATCTGAATCTATTTTTTTTAAACTTCAATGTTCAGAATTTACTCTTCTATATATTTATTTTTATATAGCCTCTGTGGTCTAGCCTAGCGGTCTTGGCTACTTGACTACTTGGCGGGACTTGACTACTTAAGATCCCAGGTTCGATTCCCGGGTCGGGCAACAAAATAGAAAAAGTACATTTTCAATTTTCTATTAACAAATAACATTGCCCGGGATTGAATAAGTGCCCATTTGGCGTTAGGCTTGCCACCTATCACATTGTGGGACGTAGTGTCTTCGGCTAGCACGACTAGCTGGTTGTGCCTCTGTCTATTTCTTCGGGGATATGGGCGTGAAGATACTTTAGATTTTATATAATAAACATTGACATAGATAGGTTAAGATAGCTGCCCTAGAGATACTAATGAATATCCATTATAAGTTGAAGATAAACAGCTTCGAGTCCGAGTGGTTTATTTATCTTGGTTTACATGACAACATCTGCGTCCCAGCACCAATAAATATACCTAACGAGTAGTTTATATTACTTCGTTATTTATTTAATGACTTTAACTTGGAAATGGGTATTTTTTATCCTGGCTCCAAATAAAAATGTGGATGCATCCACGGTGAGACAGGTGGGACACCATTTACTACCGAATCTCAGAAGCGTTAGTAATAAAATTAAATATTATTTGGTATCTCCCAAAATCGTCCCTGTGTTAGTCCGAGTTCTCTGTGAAGGATAGACCATATGACTTTCTACCAGGCAGTTGCAAGAGGTTTTTTACATATATAACCTATTCTAGGTTATGTATGTAAAAAACTACCAACAATATGAATTTATTTAGATTGCAGTAACTTGCCTGGTAGGCACCCATTGCTTTACCTATTCCTGCTGCCACAATGACAGTGTCTAGTTTCGTTGCAGAGTGTAAGGTAGACGGTAGATTTGTACAATAGTCCTACCACGACTATATGATAATGACGAACCTATATCATTTATGGTGTCTATAAGCCGCCGTCTAATGCCTTAAAAAATTAAACCAGTTATAAATATAAATAATTGGCTAAAAAGTTAAAGTATATGTAATTAAATAGTTTTTATAAATATTAAAATATTTGCACTCCAAAATATGGTAGAATATGTTGATATACTTAAATATTTTTGTAACATCTCATTTACACATATATATTCCGCAAATAAATAATTTTCTTTCTTTTCTGAGATGAAATGATATCAACATTCGGATCGCATGGTGCAGTCGCCACTACATATCAACTTTTTTGCAAGGTCTCTAGTACGGATAATAAACACCTATTTTTTAATTGCCTCTCTGGTCTAGCGATCCAGTGTTAGACTTGACTTCTTGAAGTCTCGGGTTCGACCTCGGGTGGGGCAAAAAATTTTAGAAAATGCGTATTCTCAATTTTCTGATAAAATAACGTTGCCCGGGATTGGATGTATGCCCGGTTGGCGATAGGCTTGCCATTGATCACAGTGTGGAACTTATTGTCTTCGGATAGTCGTGGGTGCCCTATTTGTATTTCTGCCTAATACTTTGGAGACGTGGGCGTGAAGATACAAAAAAATATAATGAGATCTCAAGTTCAGTAGAAGTCCATTTAAGAAGGTGCACCGCGCCACTGACGTGGTGGGAGGGAGGAACGGTTTCGGGGCAGATGGTCCCGCCAGCTGTACTCGGCGGTCTCCCTCAGCGCAGTGCAGGTGGCTTGGCATTAGAGGCAGCAGTCCATCGTCACTGCTTAAAGAAAGGTTAGCGTATTCCTCTTCTGACGACGTGAAGCTACTTGATGCGACAGAATGCGGTGATGGGTTTGCGCTTTTTTCGTCCGTTTTCCATAACACGTTTTTTCTGCACCTTACAAATTTTTAGTTTTATTTTTCATTAGATATTGATCTGTCCATAAATTGTCATTATTTCTCGGTTCTCAATTGAGATAAGCTGATTTTATTTATTTATATTTCTAATTGTGCTCTTTTAGTAGTTGTATATAATTTATTTTCTTCAATATATATATTATCACCCTATTAATACTTATCATAAATCTGAAAGTTTGTCTGTTTGTTTGATTGTTACTCCTTCACGTAAAAACCACTGAACCGATTTTCATGAAATTTGGTACACACATAGAGGATGACTTGAATTAACATATAGTATGGTATTTATCGCAAAAAAATGTTCCTGCGAAACTATTAATTACGCGGGCAACGCCGCGGAAAACGGGTAGTTGTAAATGAATGTAGTAAATAAAATTTGACAAATAAAAAATACTTCATGTCTACACACCAGCCAAGGATTTTCATTATTTAGCAAGACGAATTTATATAACAAATACCCATGATAAATTTACAAAATAAACGTGATAATGTTTCTGGATATTCAACTCATTCATCTCATTCTCGGTCTTTTGCACAAGAATGGTCGTACCCGGAATTAGCCACCCGGCAAAAACCCGGAGAAATGAGTTACAATGCCGGGGCCAAGGCCTCTTGTGGGTCTTTGATGGATCGGGTTCGTACACATTGTAATATAGAGGATAGCCAATACTGTAATTATAAAGTTGTGTTAGAATTGTGAATACGATTTGTAATACTGCTACTAACATCTGTGGTTGGCGTTGTCATGTTCAGATTTGGAACAAGAAAGCTTTGGTTGGCAACGCAACTTTAACATCTTCAGTGATAACATACAGTGTTTTTTTTGGATTGTAATTAGAGTACAAAGGAGTGAAAAAATGCTCAAATTTTTCTTAGACGGTGATAAAGAAATTACATTTCAATAAACTTCTTGATAAAGACATCTGCAAATAGTTTGTTTTAATACAGTTTCTTAAAATATTAACCTAACAAGACAAGAACATACTTGAAAATAAAAAATAACAAGTAATTTCTCATCTAATATTAACTCAATAAAACAAAACTCTAAAACAAAACCAAAAGTATAACTGAAATGTATGAAACATTGTTGTAAGCGTCTCAAATATATGAAGTTATAAGAATGCTTTGTGTGAGGGGAACGCCGTATATTATACAAATGGTATGCTGTAATGTTTCATTCATACGAGATATGTATAAACTTCTGAACAATGTAGCTGCGCTGTGATAAAAAAAACAGCATTTTATATTTCACATAGTTTTTACCCGACCTGCGCGAGGTTTTGCTTTTGTAGTGTATGTGTGTTTCCGACCCGTTTTGGTTTTAAAGAGTTGTCCTACACGTAAGCCCACTCGTAGGTATTAATTTGATTACCACCTTGGCTATAGTTATAACAAATGTAGGAGTTTTTTCAATCTGGCAGTCATCAAACTACCACATTTGACCGCCTCGTTTGTCGAGTGGCTAGCGTACACGCCTAGCTACACCGACTAACCGCGAGGCTCCGCAATTCCCAACGGGGGCAGGTATTTGTGTGACGAATCTGGAATAATTATTCCAGATTCGTCACATTGTCACGTTGTTATATATATGTATATTGTTATAATAATTATGTTATATATGGGTGCCCTAGTTGCGCCTCTGCCTATATCTTTGGGGATATGGGTGTGAATATACTTTAACTGCCAACTTCTTGTCTTCCATATTCCACCACAAACATACATATCTTCGAGTCAAGTTTTTGCGGAGTAGGCAGAGATCTATCACAAAAAGTATCGATTGAAAATTAAATGATAGATATCTGCATTTCCGGGTCTGTGTGTTTATTAAATTTATTCTGGTATTTATTTAAGTATTTCTATGTATTAGTATCGTTGACTAACACCCATAACACAAGCATATAATTTGCTTACTTTGGGGTTACATTCAAGTTGTGTAAGTTTTCCAGGGATATTCATTATTTATTATTACATTTTTTTCTAAACACATAATATTGCAAGTATATGATTGGTAATTTTTAGAAATTTGTAATGAAAAACAATAAAAATAAACATGAACGATTTAAAAGACACAGATTCTAGCTGTGTCTTTTAAATCGTTAAACTTTGTTGGTTGACAAACAAGTGAGTTAGTATCCTTATGAAAAAACAACTACTATTGACACCAAACACATCGTGCATCCAACCTAAGGTTGCGTTGCTGAGAGCTGGTAGGCCTTAGTAAAAGCGTGACAGTTAATTACATGAAACTATATAAACTAGTATAATCGCCTCTGTGGTCTAGCGGTCCGGGTGTTGGACTTGACTGCATGAGGTCCCAGGTTCGAATCCCGGGTCGGCCAACTAAAAGAAATTTGGATTTTTACAATTTTCTAATAAAAAAAAATGTTGGTCGGGATTAGAAATGTGCTTGGTTGGCGATAGGCTTGCCACCTATCACATTGTGGGACTTAGTGTCTTCGGCTAGTCGTGGGTGCCTTGGTTGTACCTCTGCCTACCTCTTCGGGGATATGGGCGTGAAGATACTTATATAAACTAGTACAATACAATAACTCTTTATTGTGCACCAAATACAGAGAAATTACAAATATATCAAATAAAGCTTAAATTATAAGATACACAAAGGCGGCCTTATCGCCAAGTCAGCGATCTCTTCCAGGCAACCCTACTAGTACTATAGGTTACACGCCAATCAAATTAGGTACTGGAGTTTTGGCGCCATCGAAAGAAAAGATGGTCAAAGTTTTTTCATAATTATTGAATTTCGTGTTGATATTGAGTGAACTTAGTCCATTTTGTACAATTTTATTCAGTGAAAGTACAAAGATGAAATAATCACACATAAATAAATTAGCGTATCGTGTATTTCCTCGTTGCCACCAAATCTCATGAGCTTGTGTACTTATGACTGATGACTAATTATAATTGATATAAAATTTGATGCAAATTTCTACTTGACTAATGGCATTATATAGACCAAAACCTAAAGAAAAGAAAAAAAAATTAGGTACTGATGTCGTTTTCAAATATTGCTGACTCACTTTAGCGTATCTCTTTCTAAAAGTCTTGTGATGTTAACAAAGTCAAAACGAAAGAGAGGTCATTACACTAGAGTGAGTCAGCAATATTTGGAAATGACATCAGGTCTTCGTTAGGAATATAACCTCCAGTAGTAGTCTACAGCTTCATGATATATACTGAACGAGGTGGAAATTGACAATTGGCGTAATTAATTGGCACTCGATACTTTTTGCAATAGCTCTACCTACCTCGTAAAAAAATTAACTTGAAGATAAGCATGTATGTGGTATAATAAGGAAGATAAGAAGTTAGAAGTGAGGTTCACGAAAACAAAGACACTTTGATTTTTGCTACCAATATTAGGAGGACTAGGTGGTAGTCTCGCAGCGACTCGCCCGGATGGGTACCACCGCCTTACCTATCCCTGCCGCCACAATATCAGCGCTTGCCGTTGACCTGTTTCGGTTTGGGGGATAAGGTAGCCGGTACACTTAATTTTGCTCGAGGCCTAACATCCCAGCCTCAGGTTAGGTTAGGAATCAGGGAATGCGTCTGCTTGTTTGCCTTCCCATATGATAAAAAAATAACGGTCGGCAGCGGTCATCTATACATTAATATGTGGTGCCAAAACTTTGGACCCCTGTTTACGAAAATTGCGCTGACGGAGGACCATAAAATTTGGCACCCTTTTAGTCTATGTGTAAGAGAAGTTCAGAACGCTAATATTTTTTCAACAATTGTTCTGATAAAATATATTGAATCAATAAATAAAACATTACCCACACTACCATGCGTTTGACATACACAAACAAATATATTGTTGATGACGATAAAAGATCAGAGATGGAGCACTAACTATTCAGGAAACAAAGTAGTTGGTCTTGAGAAACGAAGATGGCGTTCTTATCAACAAGATATTAAAATTTATTATGGTCTAATTTCGACCAATGGGCGAACACTAGTATTAAGTAAATATCCCTGCACAAGTTACACAAATCGATCTACTTCGCTTGAGTTTACTTAACTATTACTCGTAGAATACATAAGTTATCTGTAGTCTCCGTACAGATATTGCAAAGGCAAATACGTTCACTTGTGGTTTCCAAAGCCCATCATAAACTAATACACGAGTCGAGGTACCGCAGCCTTCCAATTACTGGCAACAAGCTCCACAACTCAATTAAACTCCTTTCGCATTGCTAACTATTCGACATCCATTTGCGAAATAATTAGGAAGCTTAAAAGCAAGCTGTAATCTACGTTTAGATCATCATCATCTAGGATCTGACCTACCTTACCTATGATTTACCCGCTTTGTTGTTAGTATCTGTGGTCTAGCGGTCTGGAGTCGGACTTGACTTTTTGAGGTCTATTGTTTGATCCCCGGGTCAGCTAACTACACGAAAGAAATTGTGTAATTTCAATCCTATTAATCTTAGAAACGCGAAAGTTTGTGAGTATGTATAGATGTTACTTACTCTTTCACGCTCGAATAGCTGAACGGATTTGTCTCAAATTTGGAATACAGATTGATTGTAACCTGGATTAACATATAGGCGACTTTAATCCCGACCGCACTACGGGTTCCTGTGAAAATGTGGGCGAAGCCGCAGCCTGCTTTTTAGCCAGAATAAAAATTATGTTTCCCGGGATAGGATATGTGCCCGGTTGGTGATTGGCTTGCCACCTAACACATTGTGGGACTTAGTTACTTTGGCTAGTCGTGGGTGACCTAGTTGTGCCTCTGCTTATCTTTTCGGGGATTTCAGCGTATTTTTTTAGAAAATAGCAAACAAATGAACGGCAACAGGAGACTGTTCCTAAGAGACAATTTACGCTAATAGATACTGTAGATTTTACCATTACGTAACATCTACTGTCTGATGGCTACTCTACTCTCTATCATGAAACACGACAATGCAAAGCACAGACAAGTATTAGAAGGTAGGTAATAATATAGCTAAGTAGCTGCAGTGCACTCTACTATTTCACTGTGATATTTGCTACGTCATAACGTGTAGACCCTAAAAGAACTGCATTAGTCAGATAAAGAGAAAATTTGTGTCGTACCTGGGAATCGGAAGACCAAGCAGAGAGGAGATTGGAATACAGATTGTCTCACCGATACCATGAATGCTATAGATCCGCGTAGAATTTAACAAAAATAACTTTTATTTTAGAGTTTTTTGTTGTAGAATCGAAGTTACTCCTTATCTTGTCAGAGACCTGTCAGTAAAAATCCTGTCAACGTATGTACTACTAATAGGCTGTCAAATGACGTGTTTTGTATTTGCTATCTGCAGGGACCAACAGAAATACAATAGAGATAGCAAACACAAATGATTTCATTTGACAGCTATTTGTTGTACACTTTTCCATGTTGAGTTGGCCTCTGAAATACATAATCAGCCCCCTGACTCATCCAAGAATCCTAATATACCAACTACCCACAGCCTAACTATGCAACGTTACGACTTTTGATATTTAAAAATGACATAAACAACGCAGGGTTTCAGTGGAATATAACTTTCAATCAAAAACTACCGCAGCGTATCTTCTGTTGATACATACGTGTCCCGAGTTCGAATGTGAACAAACATAATGGGACACGAACGGGACAGCAAGCAAACGGAGAGTATTATCAGAATGCAAGTTTCACAAAATAGTTGTTCGAACTGCTCGTATTCATGCAACGATTATTTTTTTCTAGAATAAAATGACTTGCAACCAATCGTCAAATCAAATGCCTTAGGTCGAAAAACAATCATGCAGTTTTAGACCACTTTGGGTTTTTGGGTATTTTATACGAAACTTAGTGTTTTTGACTAATTTATATGGGTGTTTTATTTATCAATCAGACAAAAATTAATATTCTGTGTTGTATAAAGCAAATAAATCTAATAACATACATGAAATTGCATTTATTACTAAGTTTATTATTAAATTTAAATTTGCGTTTGCATTACTTATCAGATTAATAACACAAACTACTACATAAAATACACAGAAAAAAAATTACAAATTTACCAAATTCGACTTTTTTTTGTTGTAGAAGGAGCTTAATTACGAAATATGTTTTTGTAATATGATTGTGTGTGTGTGTGTGTGTGTGTTTTATTATTGGTTGACTTAAGTAATGATTTACTATTTCATTAAATTTACAGTACTTAGTACCTGCTCTAAATTAGGGACAGCAAACACTAGTTTATCTCTTTTTTTTTCTCAAATTTTATATATATTTTTGATTTGTGTTCGACTTAAAATCATTCTTCCTTGAGAATTTGAAATATTTCGAATGCAAACTTATCTTGAAATATGACGTATCATGTTTTGCATGGCATTCGTATTGTTTTCATTTGATAAATATATATATATATATATATATTTTAATTCGATAATACAGTTATTAAAAATTGTTGTAAGTTAATAGTTTGTTTAAGTAATAAAATGATTAAATTAGTTTGTAAACTATTTATATATTGTTATATGGTATTATATTTATATTTATATATGTTAAATTTATTTATTGTTAATTGTTTCAAATTTTTATTTCGTATCGCTTAATATATACCCGTATAAAAAAGAACATTCATACATCCATCTTTACAAACTTTAGCATTTCTGTGTTTACTTTTAAGGAATGGTTATTCAATACAATACAATGTTTATAAAAATCAAACTACCTCACCTATTACGTAGAGGTAAGTATTTTTTAGTAAAGTAGGTAGCCTGTGTTGGACTAGTGATTGTTAATAGTCCAGGCTACCAAGGTAAAAAAGAGGTATTTACCTTGGAATTTTTTCAACCTGCATCGATTTACATGAAACTTTGGAGTTAAGCTTGTCAAAACTCAAAATCTTTTTATTCACATGGATCTGTACAAAGATTCTTGTGACGCGTCTATATAATTCTAAAAACTACCACCGGATCGGATCGGTCTTTTCTTAACCTTATCTTCAAAATCTACCCAATGGCGACATAGCCTGGACTATAAGAAATTGCAAAACAAACTTTAATGTTTATAATAATATAAGACTATGGTTAGGATTTACAACAAAGTCCAGAAACCCACTAACGAACTTGCCTGCCTTTCTAAAGTACAGGGTGGAAGTAACAAAAAATGAAATCGAACAAAATGTTAATGAATTAAAGCCTAGTTTGTATCTTCATCTTGTATCTTCTCACCCACGAAACAACATTGAAGAATAAAAATATAAAGTAGCTTGCAACCTTTGACGGATCATAGAATACCCACCATTTTAATTTTGTCACAATTCGGTTAATTGAATTCGATGTGAGCCGCGGCCTGTTTTTTGTTTGAATCATATCGACGAATTCGGGATTTTTAGCTACTTTACTTCCCTTGCTAAAAATTACATTTTGTAATTATTTGAAACTAGCTGTTGCCCGCGGCGTCGCCCGCGTGGTCTCACCGGATCATTTTTCGAGACAAAAACTATCCTATGTGTGTGACAAATTTCATAAAAATCGTTCTAGCAGTTTTTGCGTGAAGGAGTAACAAACAAACAAGGTATCTTCACGCCCATATCCCCGAACAGGTAGGCAGACCCAGGCACAACCAGGGCACCCACGTCTAGCCGAAGACACTAAGATTGGCTAAGTTAAGAAACGGTGGTAGTTAACGGTAGCCAGGTTTAAATTTATTTATTTATTTATTTTTAAATTTATTGGGGGTCATTGGCCAGAAGCGTGCACGTCGCGATCCCTGCCAGTCCATTGGACT
>NJDC01005136.1:11242-24266 GCA_002245475.1 Calephelis virginiensis
CGAATTGATGTGATAAGAAAGGGTGAATACTAATTAACCATTGGTCATTACTTAATACGATTATATTGAAACTACACCTATATTATGGCGTTTTCAGTTGTGAACGATATATGTAAAATGTAAATGTGGTGTCGTGGGCCACCAGGTAAGAATGAAGTTTCTTCATCTAATGTAGAATCGGCACAATTCATGAGTATATACTATGCATTGGCGGGGTGGAGTGAGGGAGAAATAGAAAGGTATTATACACCATTCGCTTGTGTATAACACTGTCGCGCCTGCGCACGTCTCATTTAACGGTTTTATTCCACGGTTTTTTCATACGGTTTTACTATCACATATTTTTCAGTTCAGTCGCGCAGCAAAATCCCTATCTTCTCCAAGCCTGCCGTAAGGAACTTCGTTCGACTATCTGTATTTAATTTGTAGAATGCATAGTATCTCAGTACTTAGGTATGTTTTGAGTTCATCTTCTAACATTACTATATTACATATTGGGTTGGTCCGGGTCCGCTGAATAGAATAGACCACCTTCTTCTCTGTTAGGCAGATCGTACGAGGTGAGCACTACTTAAAATATAGTTCAGTATCAAGAAGAGTGGTCTTCTTGATTGGTTGTTTCCAACTGGCAACTTGACCGGATAAAGATTCACCGCCTTACCTATTCCTACCGCCACAATAAATTTGCCATGTTCTGATCTAGAGAGTAGAGTAGCTGGTAGATCTGCACATTAGGCCTTCCATCCCGTTATCAGGATAGTGACGTACCTATATCATCTAAGGTGTCTACATGGCACGCTTGTTTTCTACCATAAGGAGAGCCGTGTGCTTTTTCGATGACCTCTCACATAAAAAGAATGCGCTTTTGGAGTAAACTCTCTAGTAGATCCAGTACCTAAATATGTTCCGTGTGGCAAAGCGGATTTTTTTTGTTTAAGTTATTTAGCGGTAATAGTCTGCGATACAGTAAGCTTCGTCCATTTGTCGCAAGAGCAAGATTGATCTACGCATCGTCTTGGGGGTATAATGGGTCCTGGTCGAAGGGGTAGGCAGAGGCACAACCAAGGCACCCACGACTAGCCCGACACTAAGCCCCATAACATGATAGGTGACATGCCTATCGATAACTGGGCACATATCCAATCCCGAGCAACATTTTTTATTAGAAATTTGGAAATACCACAATTCTTTTGTTATCCAACCCGGGATTCGAACCCGGGACCTCATGAAGTCCAACACTTGGACCGCTAGACCACAAAGGCTAGATTTTAGAATTATAACGACGTATTATAAGAACGTCTACTATTGTTTGTGAAATAAATATTTTCTTATTCTTTTCCATACATTCAATTTAAATTAAAATGCTAGCTACTTCTAACGTTAAAATTATGCAAAAATAGAATAAGTGATAACTGTAATATATTCTGGAATTAATATGTGAAATAAAATAATGAATTTATTACAGTTATTTATCTAGATTTTTTATCACTTTGAATTGATAGGAAAACTGGTTTGAGATGCTTTTACATAAATGTTTAAAACTATGACACTGCGTAAGTATAAAAACATGCAAATTCACGAAGTAGCTTAATATTTCTTACTAATAGACACTAGTAGTAGAATGAGGCTTCGCTTGCTTATTAAATTTATTTAAAACTAGCTGTTACTCGCGGCTTTTCCGGCGTGGTTGATAATCCCACAGGAACACTTTTTCGGGATGAAAACTATTCTATTTGTTAATCCAAGTTATCCTCTATCTGTGTGCCAAATTTCATGAAAATCGGTTCAGAAGTTTTTGCGTGAAGGAGTAACAAACAAACGTACAAAGTTTTGCATTTATAATATTAATAGGATAGAATCCTATTGTGAACTGATTGATAGAAAGGCTCATAGCCATATTCTTTTATTTATATACACATAATATATTCGACATCACATATAAACAAAGTCGCTTTCCGCTTTAAGCGCCTATGTATGCATAGACCTTTAAAAGTAAGCAACGGATTTTGAAGTGGTTTTTAATAAATAGAGTTATTCAGGAGGAAGTTTATATGTATGTATGTATAACACAGAGTTTTTTGGAGAACAGCCGTAACTGGGTTGGACTGGGCTGGGTTAATAGCAATTAGACATATGCAAAAGTTATATAGCTTACACAGAATGGTTTAAGAGGACCCGTCTCTTAAAAATCTATATGAAAACATATTTTTAAATTTCAGTTGTATTAACAACTCGACCCATATTGATCGGATTTTGACTATTGAAAACTCACTGGTACGACTTAAAATCTGAACTATTTTTTAAAAAATTGGTAAATTGGGAGTGGATATCTACGATCTCTAAGGACTCTTTATGTGGTATAATTGCAATCGACTCGTATATACATCGTGTCGACGTCTTATGTATAGGCCACCAATTATAATCTACTCAGTATAGATTATTATGAAAGGCCCAAAATGGCGTGAAATGAGCAGCTGATCGACCTTCCAATTCCCGCTCCACCTGATGAGAATACCTTTAGTTTACGGACTAGTTGACCAACCAATCGCTGGACTATTTACCAAACTTGACACAATCTAGAATATTTCGTCAATTCGTCGACTGGAAAATGGAACTGTGGCGCATTCGCTATTCAGCGAAAAGGCAAGGATGATGGTAGTTTACCGCGGTCTCGGAAGGCAGTGGACGTGTTGTATGTTGATGAATGTATGAAATAATTCCATTACGATCGATTTTGCAGTAATCTTTACATAATCGACGTAACAATGCAGAAATAACATTTTATTTATGAGTTTCAGTTATACGAACTAAAGTTTCGGATGGCGTTTGGAGTATTATTGATTTTAAAGCTCTGACTCTATGTAGGACACATCTCAGTGTCTAGGTCACCAGTGTTTTCGGATCTAAAGTGTTACCTTATCTTGTAATTGGTCAATTAACAAAGGTCAATGACATGTGTAGTGTGAGTGGTTAGTGATAACATTATAAATAAATAAAACGTAGCTTGTTTATTGGAAATTCGTCATGTTTGGTGTTCTAATGAAGCGTTGGAAACCCAAAAGGTAAAATATTTTGTAGATTTTGCTAGTTTTCTGATGACTGAAGCTTAGAAAATATATAAGTTAATTAATTGGAGGTAAAGTTAAATTGCAAATAATATTTGTTTATCCAATATCGTCTGTTCCATATTGAACATGTAGTAGTCGTTGTCCTCGACTTCGATTGCTTTTCAAAGATTTTGCGTTTCCTAGAGCGACCGGAAGATATTGTCTCGTTGACTCCGGTTATTCAACTATCTTTGTGCCGAATTTCATCAAAATTTGTATTATAATTAGTAATCTGAAAGAGTAATAAACAGGTACAAAGGTTTATATTATTAGCTATTACGTATAAAGTATTTGTAAGAAAATTACCTACTACCTACATATTTTTTATTAAAAATATTAAAGGTACTTTGTTGTCAACAAAAAAGTGGTTGTGGAACTCTATAACCTTATTACATTAATAAAATAATAGTAATTGTAAAATTAAGGTTTGATTTAATAGTAATGAGATGTTGATGGAGTTGTCACATAGGTAAGTATGACATGTAGCCCGTAGGTGCATCTTACCCTGTATTACGAATTAGCTTCAAATTTTCAAGATTCAAATTTTGTTTTCCTCAGCAAAAAAAATCAAAGATTCGAATGTAAAAATTTATTCATATACTATAATTAGTTTATTACATCGAATTCGTTAATTTTTTTAAAGAGTACAAAATGATACAAATCCGTTTCCGATTTCCAATATTGCATGAATTGAGATTCAGGAGTAGGTACCTAACTATACAGTGAACAAAAGTCTAATGTTTGTTGGTCTGTCACTAAAACTAAGAACAGTTTACAACACCTGTCTCTATGACGTAGATATGGCACTGCCGTTTTCAGATTAAAGGGGAGAAAAGTCGGTAAATGTCACAAGAGACATGATGACCCACCATCCTGCTCTCTTGAATTTGATATCTATAGCCAACTTGTGTATCTAACCATTAAAAAAACGGTTCGGCGCAAAAAGCGGTATTTCTATAACATATTTATAGGTGGGTTCATGTTTAAAAGACATAAATCATTGAGTTCTTCCTCATTCGTATTGGCTTATTTGGCAGGATGACCCACCTGATCCCTCGGGAACTGACCCCGTTCTTCGTATTACGCACGTCGGTATCGAGGTCACGGGATTTTGACAACTATATTGCGTAGGTGTGGGTACACTATTTATGTTCACTTTTACTTATCTTGGTTTACTATTTCCTAGATTCCTTAAAAGACGCCTAGATATTCTTAAAAGAATATCTAGGCGTCTTTATCTTTATCTAGGGCGTAACTTATTCTAGCTTTTTTTAACCGCAACAGAAAAAGACGGAAGGGTGTTATAAGTTTGATGTGTTTATGTGTACGTCATTCTTTTGTAATGTAATCTTCAAGACCTAAGACTGTACCTACTTCTACATATAAATGAAAATAACTGAATTATGATATCATGGTTTTGAATGGTTGAAATGGTTATTTTTTTGTTTGAAAGCTGACGTAATCGAAATGTCAATTACCTGCCTACGTATAGGTTTTGTCGGAGGTAATTAATAATGTTATTGTGGGGTGTTAATTTTTGTGTTATCTACCTAAATAAGCAGCCGCTTTTTCTGATTATAAGAAGTACTCGTTGCCTATAAATATCAAAGATATTATAGTCACTGAGAGTTCACCGGTTATCCTAACCCTTCCTACAATATCGAATAATGAAAACGGTGAGCACTAACGTTGTAGCACCAGGAATATCGCAGTTGATTGGCAGCTCTACTTGATTAATAGCTCTACATTGTAGAATTGCTGACTGCGCTGTGGAATAATCTAGTAATATCTAATATAATCTAGTAATATTAAGTAACGGGTTATGGATCATCGCATCCCTTCGTTAAGTATATTATCATCCATTGTCACTAACAACAACTACTAGTAATACTAACTAAATAACAACTAACAATGTGAGTAAGCGAAAGTAATACATTTTTGGAACGATTTGTTTTTATTAATACTACCACCTTATCACAACCTGCTTATATAATGTTAGTACTTTCCACTGTTATTTTCCACTATGGCTATAGTTGGTAAGCTTCTTTAGGCAAAAAGCTAACACTCCCGCCTCAGTTAGCCTTATGGTTACGAAAGAAAGAAAGAAAATTATTTGTTTGCGGAATATGTGTGTAAATGAGATGTTACAAAAATATTTAAGCATATCAACATATTCTACCTTATTTTGGTGTGCAAATATTTTAACATTTATAAAAAATATTATTTAATATGTGTAATTTAATTAATGCATATGTAAATATGCATTAACTTTTAAGCCAATTATTAATAGTTTAATTATTTATTACCAAACATTTAAAAACCATAATTAAATTTAACCCTGACTACCGTAAACTACCATCGTTTCCAAACCTAGCTAGACAGGAGAAGAAACGGTATGGTTGGCAGGTTAGTTATTACTTTAAAGTTCTGTAAACCATTTTACGATTGTTTTACAAAACTAAAAAAAACTTAATTACAGATACTCTGCAGTCATAGACCTGAAACTAAACAAAAATAGTCAAACCTTAGCAGTCAATGCGTGCGGGTAGTCCAAAAATAGGTCATGAAAATGCTTGCCTTACCTATTCCTGCTGCCGCCAATAACAATGTCGCGTTTCGATTAGGTTATATAGGTAGGAGGGTAGGGTAGCCGGTAGACATGCACAATTGGCCTAACACTTCGGCCACAAGGCAGTGACGCACCTATGACATCTACGGTGTCTAAAGACCACATTTATCTCTTATAATCAGAGGAGACGTGTGTTTGTTCATTGTGTTATCGCATAAAAAATTGGCTTTTTATATTCCGATTAGTATGTTAAACGATAAGCTTTAAAGCAATAATATTTAAATCGTCGACTATAAAACCATCTACAAAAAGAAAAAGTCTGTATTTTAAACTAGAACACAAAGAAAGATCCTGCACACTTAATTAACATTCAGATGACGCTTAAACGGTGGAATAAAAATTTTGCGTTATCCAATACTGCGAAGAGAATTGAAAAATGAAATAAATATTTAAAGGAGAAACGAGTTCTCGTTTCTAGGACAATTCTACGATAACAACTATAAATATTTGCTCATGTCTGTCAGGATTTTGAACTGATTATGATATTGAAGAGAGTTCTTAAGGTGACGATGACCAGGGAAATTTTAATCAATCCTAAAATATAAATCCTAAAACGTTAGTTTAATAAAAGTTTAATGTTGAAAGTGTATTGTGGAAAAGTTTAAATGTTACTTTAAAAGTGGTTTTAAAATGGTCTATGGTACTCCATTGAAATTCAATTTATAAAATTATGTTATTCAGAGTAATGTAATATTTACGTATGTATATTTTAGTGTATGTTACAAAATTGTGATAATGATATTAAAAATAATTGTGTTTTAAACTTTGTAACACTCAAGTTTTTGTTGATTTAATTCAATAGGTATTATAAAAATAAAATAGTAAAGATTTTTTTGATAATTTTGTGAAAACTTAATTTATATTTCGTAATAAAACAGATTAACAATTCAGTGTTTCGGATATATAAAGTCTGCATTTATTTTAACAACACTTTTAAAATTACTCATTACCATTTTTTAAAATCTAGTCATCTGTCGAATTCGATATTGCATCTTACCTCAATATTAAACATTTATATTCTCCTCGCCATACACACCCATCTATATGCTTAATGATTGAATATGATCTTTGTACATAAAGACTATAAATCGTATTTTACATTATATTAAGTTCAAAATTAAGTTTGAGTCTGGCGTCGTCGCCGGCGTCTTAAATTAAAACGTTATTGGTACTACGAGTATGTACGATACCAGTTACCACACATCTCTGTGGTCTAGAACTTTAGTGTTGGCGTTGCCCATACATTGTTTCGGGTTCGATTTCTGGGTCGGGCGACAGAAATTGTTTTTTTCAAATTTCTAATAAGAACAACGTAGCTCAGGATTGGATGAGTGCCCGGATGGCAATACGTTTGGTTATTCGTCGGTGCCCTGGTTGTCCCTTTACTTACCTCTGCGTGCAAAAGGAGTCGAAATTGCTAACATAATTACGATTACATAATTCTAATTAATCCCAACGTTATTGTATGGAAGGGAAAGTTGGGTATGTCAGAGCGCTACTGAAAATCTGTGGCGTAACGCTCGCTGACCGCATTCGCAACAGTGAAATAGGAGAAAGAGTGGGTATGAAAGAAAGTGTTGGTGTTAAAATGCGAAAGGACATGCTCCGCTGGTTCGGTCATGTCATTGACGTCTAAGTATATGGACATGAAATACCTACGAAAAAAGCCTGCCGTCGGCTACTAAATATGGCTGCCATTTTGGCATTATAAGGCTGTCCAGAAAAAGTAGAGTACCGATATCGATACATGATCTATAAGTGACGATTGATAGTTAAGTTCAGACAAATAGATAAGAATTATTATTTGCCTACCGAAAGAAATCGCAACTATCACTTTACTTACTTTGTGCTACTCAATTGGCTTATACCTAAATAGGGAAATGTAATTACTTAAATGAAAGAAAGAATATTTGTTTATTATTCGCGAGCACGTTTTTTTTTACATTGTGGCGTGCTAATGTGTTTATTCTTTATATAAGTTAACTCTTTATATTTATTATAAGATTCAATATCATTACAAAAAAAATATCAGATTACATTTAAACCACTTTCTTTACTTTTAAGTGAGCCTTTGAAAGAATTCTTATTAAGCTAAATTGTGATTTATATTTTCAGTGACAATGGTATACATTCTTATCTTGTCTAAATATTATTTTCTGGGAACGTAAAATAAAATATCGAGAAAAATTGAACAATAAATATGGATTCTTGGCAAACATGAGAACTCTCATGACGTCACTTTAATTCGACGCCAAAATAAAAAAACCTGTTTTTATGAAAAGGGTAATGAATGTGAATGAAGCCAGATAGGTTTGTCAGGATCGTGAGGTCTGGCACTCGATACTCTCTGCTACCCCGTAAGGGACTTGGCGTGAAGATATGTACGTATGTTCTTACGATACTAACTAAATAATAATCTATTTATAACAAACATGTTAACAACAGCTTATCAGTAGTGTGTAGTATGTACAATATTCAAGATAGCAAGTGTTATTAAACTATGTTGCTTATCAATATCCAAATAAATTGTTTATAAACAAACTACAACGCCTGACTGTCTGTATGAAGCCATTTTCTGTAAATATAGAGTAATAGCTATAGCCCGCGGCATTGTCCGCGTTGTATATGGTCCCACAGAATCATTTTTTTCGGATTAAAAACTATCCTATGTGTTATTCCAAGTTACTCTCTATGTGTGAGCCAAATCGTTCTTTGTGAGGAAGTAACAAACAAAGAAACACACAAACTTTCGCATTTATACCATTAGCAGGATTGAATAAAAACAAGCAATTTTATATATGCTATAACAAAATTAGCGAGAAGATCTGCACAGAAAATGCTAGGCCTGAAACCAACAATGCCCATATCCTTTAATTAGTTCATTTCCTGGATATACCTTTAACAAATCCAACAGGGCTTGGACAATCTTAGGAAGCAGTACCAAGAATAGACTAACAAAAAAAATGCTAAAACTTAACAGGCATGATTAAAGGAAAACGGTATGTATTTTGACAAGACAGACATTTTCTAACTAAGCAGGCATCTCCATAAGATTGGTGTCACAGATAGTCCTATAAGCACTCTATGCAGAGTATGCATAGAGGAAGATAAAACACATTTACATTCACACATCACATTATATACTACTTAAATGAAAAGCTGTGGCAAGGCTTTAAAAAAGGGACAAACCACAGGTAATTTACAAGAACTACTGGTTTCCAGAGGGAGTTGGGATGGCTTGAATAGCCATATAACCATCCATGACGTTGACACACTTAAATTTAAAGCTAAGTACAATAGATTGCAAATGAACAAAATGAAAGTGGTTGTCCATGATTTATCACTTGGGGCTTAAAAGGGAAAAGGGATACTGAAATAATTTATTGGAGACGACGGCCGTTCTACGTGCTGACTGTCACTCCTGGATACCACAGATGTCATAAATGTCAGTAATCTAAGTATTTAAGATTCGATAGTATTACATCAGACAGACATTAACTAAAGCCGAAATTTTGAAGTATATATTTTTTTATGTGATGGTAATAGTGTTTGAAAGAGACGCAGTCAGAACTGATGCAAGAGTTTAGGTTGATGATGAAATGCTGGAACAAGTGAAGGAAATTGTTTATCTTGGTTGTGCTTTTAGCAAGGTAAACCGCGACACAAATTATACAATTTAAAAATTTATAAAATGAATGCTTAACAAAACTTTAACGAGCGCCATCGAATGAATACTTTTTATTTTATGAAAGGAAACGAGTTTGAAAAAACAGAACAGATAAAATGAATTCAACTACGAGATTAGCTAGCCGACAGTTTTCCGATACGAACGGGTGATTTCCCCAATTTTCAATTCTGCCCAGTCAGCTGCCCGCCGCGCAGCTTTAATCTGCCGACTCGATTGTTTTACACAATCCATGTAGTGACAGCTGTACTTTTTGCACAGTGTTTTTAGCAAAATACAAGGATATTAAAAACATATCCAAAGGATTTGTTTCCAACAGGGTCGGAAAGTAGGTCAATCAGACAGATTTTCTAACCATAAGAAATACACCTCTATATCGCCTCTGTGGTCTAGGGGTTCAGGTGTTGAACTTGACTGCATGAGGTCCCGGGTTCGAATCCCGGGTCGAACAACAAAAAGAAAATTTGGATTTTTAAATTTTCTTATAAAAAAAATGTTGCTCGGGATTGGGTATGTGCCCGATTGGCGATAGGCTTGCCACCTATAACATTGTGAGACTTAGGCTCCTACTCTTCGGCTAGCTGTGGGTGTTCTGGTTATACCTCTGCCTACCACTTCGGAGATATGGGCGTGAATATACTTCTTTTAATGCCAATAAGACAGATTTTCTATTCATAACAAAGACACGTTGTCAAGTACCAAAAGTGAAATCACTTGATGCCAAACTGAGGATGGTATTTTTATCATATAAATAAGTTTTATGGCTACCCTACCCACCTCTCCGGAACATGACAGTGGCGAGAACTGGCTCTTTAACTGCAATAAAAGACTTGTTTTTAAATGAAATGAAAATTATTTATTTTCTGAATGTGACTGTTATGTTGTTACAAAAATATTTTAGCATACCAACATATTTTACCACATTGTGGTGTGTAAATATTTTGTTGGTATTTGAACTAATTAATATTTAGGTAATGTGACATAACATTTTAATTTTTACATTTTAATTTTGACAAATGAATGATTGACAAAGCAGATATACAATGCGAAAGTGTATGGATGTAGGTACCCGGGGAGACCAAGGCTGACATTTCACGATCAGATCAATCGGATATTATCCGAGGGTGGTGTCAAGAGTCTCCGAAACCGGCGTGTTTGTATGAAAAGCGTAATGAATGTGGAGGAAGCCAGGCAGGTCTGCCAGGATCGTGAGGTTTAGCACTCAATACCTGCCTACCCCTCAAGGGACTTGGCGTGATGACATATATGTATGTGTTTTAATTTTTAATTGAATTAATTATTTGTCTTTATAAGAAGCTTCATAACATACGATACTTTTGACAAACAAACCAATGCTCGTCTCATACGAGCTGCTTGGTGGGAATGTATAGGGCCTATATTCATGAAAGGAGCCCGAGATCGACATGGTGATAAAACTAATTGTTAGTTGCGACTTCACCTGTAGGATTTTATAAAAGTCAATGCTTAATAAATTCCTACGTCTCAGTACTTGTCGTCACATCATTACTTGTCATTATCGTGTTCCGTTTGAATGACGAAGTTTTAGACTTACACTAAACTTTACTACCAGTTTCTTTTGTACAATAACAACGTAACTCTGAAATTTTCATCTATTTTATATCGCCGAAGATTTAGTAAACCATGTCAGTTCCAACACGTTTTGAAGTTGTTCCAAAAACAATGTTTAAGGGTTAGTTATCACGTAGAACCGAAATACTAAATATTAACTAAAAACTCGTCACAGGTATAAAATAGCTATTATTTAGTACTCCCGCATGAAAGAGCAGTTTTTATTCTCATGGAAACTACAATCTATTTTTACGCTACAATACCTTATAACTAATTCAGTCGTATAGACTTGAAAAAGAAACACTACAAAACGTAACTTTTACATTTATAATAAGTATTATAACATCCTGAGTATCTAAGTACCGATTTTATACAAACGGATGATAAGAAAATTAAAAAATCGGGTTTGGTTTATTGTCATGTTCCGTTTGGAAGCTAAGCCCAGAAGCGATACACTGCATAAATTAAGAATGTCAACGTACCACTAGCATCGTGCTTATTGTCGTCTTCCTATATGCCAATGGTATATAATGCCTGGTAATGGTGTGGTTGTGTAAATTTTGTCAAAAAAATCTTGATCAAACCAAGATAAAGCCCACTGAAGTTGTAGAAACCGTGAGAACTTTTTGAGTTTTGGCGCCATCGAGAGAAAAGATGGTCGAAGTTTTTTCATAATTATTGTATTTCGTGTTAATTTTTAGTGAAATTAGTCAATTTTGGTGGCGTTTTGTACAATTTTGTTCAGTGAAATGTACAAATGAAAAAATCATGAGGAATTAGCGTATTGTATATTTCCTTGTTGCCGCCAAATCTCATTATATGAGCTTGTGTAAAAGGGTCACCACTTTACCCAAGAGCCTGACATGACTTACTGACGACTTATGACTGATGACTAATTATAATTGATATAAAATTTGATGCAAATTTCTACTTGACTAATGGTAAAATACTAACAAGATTGCCAAAACCTGAAGAAAGAAAGAAAAAGAAAGAAACCGCGAGGTTTGCAACACATAAGACATTTACAGAAAAAAGGATGGATAAGGGTTATAAAGGTACGTAAACCTTCTTCTAGAATTACTCTAGCTGTTAAGAAAAACCGCATTAAAATCCGTTTCGTAGTTTTAAAGATCTAAGCATACATAGGGACTGACAGCACAAAGCGACTTTTATACTATGATAGTGATAATGTTAGTGACAGTGATTAAGTATGACTGAAAAACCAGTTTTTTTATGATATTGGAAGGCAAACAAGCAGACGGATTTCTAGAGACACCAAAGGTGGTAATGGTGCGTTGCCAACCTGAGGCCGGGATGTTAGACCTTGAGCAAAAGTAAGTTTACCGGCTACCTTACCCTCCAAACCGGCACACGTCATGACGTTATGGCAGCAGGAATGGGTAAAGTGGTGGTATCAATCCGGGCGAGTCGCTGCGAAACTCTACCACCTAGAAACATCTGAACATAATAATTGTATTTATATGGGGGACCACTTTGAAATTATTATAATAAAATTAAAGATGTTATTTCAGTTTTACTGCGCTAAAATGCGATTGTCGTTTGTAAATTGAGTTTATTATCTTACATAAATTTACTTTATTAAATAAATAATAATAATGACACAGTTGAAATTTAATCTCTAACTTTAGTCTGTCATCACAGCATTATCAGCAAAAGATGTCGGTTTCGATTTTAATAGCTTAATGAAATTTTTTTTAGTTAAGTAAGTAAGTCACGTCCATATCCCCAGAAAGGTAGGCAGAGGCACAACCAGGGCACCCACGACTAGCCGAAGACACTAAGTCCCACTATGTGATAGGTGGCAAGCCTATCGCCAACCGGGCACATATCCTATCCCAAGCAACATTTTTTTATTAGAAAATTGGATAAACCACATTTTCTTTTTGTTACCCGACCTGGGAATCGAACCCAGGACCTCATGAAGTCAAGTCAACACCTGGACAGCTAGACCACAGAGGCGACATTCTTAGTTAATTGATTGGATTAACTATT
>NJDC01005136.1:25563-67812 GCA_002245475.1 Calephelis virginiensis
TCATGAAGAAATTAGCGTATCGTATATTTCCTTGTTGCCGTAAAATCTCATTACCTGAGCTTGTGTAAAAAGGCCACCGCTTTATCCAAGAGCCTGACATGACTTACTGACGACTTATGACTGATGACTAATTATAATTGATATAAAATTTGATGCAAATTTCTACTTGACTAATGGCAAAATACTAACGTGAAGGCCAAAACCTAAAGAAAGAAAGAAACCGCGAGGTGTGCAACACATAAGACATTTACAAAAAAAAGGATGGATACGTAAACCTTCCTCTAGAATCACTCTAGCTGTTAAGAAAAACCACATTAAAATCCGTTTCGTAGTTTTAAAGATCTAAGCATACATAGGGACTGACAGCACAAAGCGACTTTTATACTATGATAGTGATAATGTTAGTGACAGTGATTAAGTATGACTGAAAAACCAGTTTTTTTATGATATTGGAAGGCAAACAAGCAGACGGATTTCCTGATGGTAAGAAATTCACACCGCCTAGAGACACCAAAGGTGGTAATGGTGCGTTGCCAACCTGAGGCCGGGATGTTAGACCTCGAGCGAAAGTAAGTTTACCGGCTTCCTTACCCCCCAAACCGGCACACGTCATGACGTTATGACAGCAGGAATAGGTGAGGCGGTGGTACCAATCCGGGCGAGTCGCTCCGAAACTCTACCACCTAGTAACATCTGAACATAATAATTGTATTTATATGGGGGACCACTTTGAAATTATTATAATAAAATTAAAGATGTTATTTCAGTTTTACTGCGCTAAAATGCGATTGTCGTTTGTAAATTGAGTTTATTATTTTACATAAACTACTTTATTCAATATATAATAATAATGACATAGTTGAAATTGAATCTCTAACTTTAGTCTGTCATCACAGCATTATCAGCAAAAGATGTCGGTTGCGATTTTAATAGATAATGAAAATTTTTTTAGTTAAGTAAATAAGTCACGTCCATATCCCCGAAAGGTAGGCAGAGGCACAACCAGGGCACCCACGACTAGCCGAAGACACTAAGTCCCACAACGTGATAGGTGGCAAGCCTATCGCCAACCGGGCACATATCCAATCCCGAGCAACATTTTTTTATTAGATAATTGGATAAACCACATTTCCTTTTTGTTGCCCGACCTTGGAATCGAATCCAGGACCTCATGAAGTCAAGTCAACACCTGGACAGCTAGACCACAGAGGCGACATTCTTAGTTAAGTGATTGAAGTTAATTCCTTTCTTTAACTTTAAAAATGACTGATAAAGTTTCACTTTTTGTAATAATGTGACGTTAGTAGACGAACTCCCAGTATACCTAACCTTTTTGGTGGACTGTACGTCTGTGTTTGCTTACAGTTACTGAGTCAGCTAATGCATGGTGTCAGGTTCAAAAAAGTTAATGCAATTCATACAAAAACATACATATCGAATTACTGGTCTGCTTCGTAAAATATCTGAACTATAGATACTGTAAGGTGATATAATATTTACATAATTTTTTATAACTCGTAACCTTTAGGCAAGATTTGTTTTAAAAGAGCCCTTAAATCCAAATAAAATTATTTAATTTGCAATTTTCCGCCAAAAAATGTATACGTATTATGGCATGACGTGACAAAACAGGCAAAATAGTGCGCTATGAATGAGCTTCCGGTAAGTCCAATTTAAGTATGGATTAATAAGAGCCCGTTTTAGAACTAGGATTAACCCCCTTTATTTCACAATTCATTCTGACAAGATTTCCATATGTTGAAAATATAAGAAACATTAAATTATTATGAAAAAATGCTTAGCTAACCTTTTATCGGTCGATGATCTGATTGATCTGATTCCCACTCGAGGCAGGACGAATAATCTTCGCTATGTTAAAATATTACATTATCCTTAATAATAAGAAGCCAGAGGTCATCGCCACTTACAGTACATTTCATAAACTTGACTAAACAATTAAACAAAATCCATTGTTTATAAAACAATACGCGGAAGATTTATACAAACAATGAGCAAACAAATTCTAATTAAAATTTATTCTGCTGATATCACCCCTACGACCTTAGACTTAAGAACCTGTCTTTAAAACCCCGTCTTGCGACATACCGACAAAGCATTTCGTTTCGAGGGGTGTATCTTTATTCTTTATTATGAAACTACCGGTGCTCGTTTGCAATGCTCCACTTTTAGGGGTCCTCCTGAGCAGGAAACTGGTGGTACTTTTCAAACCTTTTATGGATGACATTTTCATTGTATTTCTTTTTCTTTCTTTCTTTAAGTATTGGCCTTCACGTTAGTATTTTGCCAATCGTCAAGTAGAAATTTGCATCAAATTTTACATCAATTTTAACAAATTATAATTAGTCATCAGTCATAACTCATAAGTCGTCAGTTAGTCATGTCAGGCCCTTGGGTAAAGCGATGGCCTCATTACCCAAGCTCATACAATGAGGTTTGGCGGCAACGAGGAAATACACGATACGCTTATCTCTTCATGATTATTTCATTTGTGCACTTTCACTGAACAAAATTGTACAAAATGCCACCAAAATTGACTAATTTCACTCAATATCAACACGAAATTCAATAATTATGAAAAAACTTCGACCATCTTTTTCTCGATGGCGCCAAAACCTTTCATTGCATTTATAAATCAAGTTTATTTATGGGATAGGAAAGTGAACAGTCACATGACTCTCCTGATGATAACTGACAACCACGGCCAATAGATGTCGCTATCCTGTGGCCGGAATGTTTAATTTGCACGTCTCCGGATCGTAATTAGTTTAACAAATTTTAGCCTAAAGGTTACGATTTATAGCAATAAATATATGTGTAAATATTACATCAACCTATAGTATTCATTGTTTAGATATTTTACGAAGGAGATAACTGATAAGTATGTAGTTTGATATGTCACTGTCACTATGGCGGCAAGAATAGGTAAGGCGGTGGAATCCTACACGAGCGGGTTGCTTTACGTCACTCTTATAAAAGACTTTTTATACTTTTGCTTGCCTCTTATAAGCTGTCAGGCAAAAAGGTAGATATTTTATTCTAACAGTACCCTCTCATTTTTATCTATGGGTTTGAAAGGCAAACCAACAGATGGCTCTCTCGAGGGACGCGCTTCCAACCTAAAGATTTTAAACGTTTTGCGTGAGTTAGCATAAGTCTACAATTGGACACGGAATATCGCAATGGCGAACATGGGCGCAGGATGACGTGCAATTACCTGTACCTACCATAGAATAAATTATAGTATCTTAAATTATTAAATTACATTTGACGATGATATAAACTTTGTATTTTTAACAAATTTAATAAAATAGTACCTAATAAAGCTAAATCTGTATATGAATCTACGTATGGTACCTATATAAACAAAAACGAAGTTTACTAAATTTTTTGTCCGTTTGTGTGTTTTTTTTGTTCACGTTCACGATATATACGAATTTTTACCTTTGTGTGCAGGCCTACGCCCGAGTTAACATTTAGGATTACCTATTGGGAAAATCTTTCGATTATTGTAGTCACTTCAACGCATGTACGAAGTCGCGGGCTAGTAGTTATAATACAGCTAGTAGTTATTAATAGTTTTACCGTGTATACAGACTAAGCTCGTTTCCACAATAATCACACGCTGAGAAGACATGGCGGTTCGTATGACGTCGCCGGTCTGTTTACCCTTACTCTTGAATGCACCTCGAGTAAGTGAAGCGTACGTGAATGGCGATCATATCTATGTGTTTGTGTGTATAGTTTTGTTAACAAAGTCCTAGACTACGTGCGATCGTTATGGCGAGCTTTAGTGCTTTAGTTTCATATGACTTTTTTAATGTTTGCATAACAAAAGTGGAAACCTAGTATCATGACAGTAAGATAGTAGAAGAAACTTAGTAACAAATTAGGTGCTGAATTTTAACTAGCGGGCATAAGGGTCATCACCTCCTGATGCTGAAATAAAATGTTGGCTAACTTTTCTCACATTTTTCACTCTTGGCACTGCTTGGTTAAGACATCTGTATTTATTAAACGACTCTAAAAATGTCATATTTTTAAATGAAGAAACACATGTACTGTTTTAAGTATCCGTTATAATTTATTATTTTATAAATAGCTACAGGTTTCGCTTATACAGTATTACCAGGGCTAAAACTTAAACTACTAAACAATATTTTTGATTTGAATATATAAGTTTAAAAAATCATAAATTTAAACACTCTTTTTGATTTGAAAACATAAATTCAAAAATCATAAAGTTATGCTTTTAAATCAAAATACCCGGGGTTCGAACACGGGACCTCATGAAGTCAAGTCCAACAGCCAGACCGCTAAACCACAGAGGCGACCTAAATTACAAAATAATGAACATAATAATTATAAATGACATAAATAGGAAATAAAACCAGAAAACTGTTATGTGTGATAAGATTTTAAACTTAAATCGTCGCGAATTAATAACATTTTTAATTATTTATACGGGATACTCACGATCTCTTTTTTAAATATCGACAAATAAAATAAAAAGAGATCGTGAGTATCCCGTATAAATAATTAAAAATGTTGTTATGTGTGAGTTTAGTTCCTTCTATTCATTCAACCGCTTTTTGAAGATAGGCAGGGAAGGGCTATCGCGGACCTCAAAAGGAAGTGAGTTAGTTAATTAACTCAAAATTTATTTGTCGGATTGCAATAAAATTTATATGGGACCACTGCAGAATTATGGTCTATTTTTGGAAATAATTATCAAATCGCAACTTGGAAATTAGAATCGATAATTTGCAGTTTAATTGCGCTTAAATAATATTTTTTCTCGTTATGTAGTCTAGCCTCTATGGTCTATCGGTCCAGGTGTAAGACTTGACTTCATGAGGTCCCGGGTTCGATTCCCGGGCCAAGCAACAAAAGAAAAATTTAGTTTCTCTAATTTTCTACTAAAAAGATCTTGCACGGGATTGGATTGGTCGTGGGTGCCCCAGTGATACCTCTGCCTACCTCTTCGAGGATACCGGCGTGAAGTTACGTATTGGTCTGTGTGATGGCCAAGCTATTAAAATGTTTTTTTTTTAATATTCTGACTAAAATAGATACTGCAGTATTTTGCTCAAGTAATGTATTTGACTGAATGATTTAATGGCTGACAGTGATAATAAAAGCCCTCATAGTCAAAATCAATAATAGTACGTTAAACCACCAACAGATAACATTATCTGTAAGTAGTTTCGGCGCCATTTTATCCGCTGTTATCATTGATACACGTGGAATTTGAAGCCTCAGGGTCACAGTATTTGTAATTAAATATTTACCTAATATTTGTTCATTTGTTCCTCACAACATGACTAAGATTACAACAAGTAGGTGGTAAAATTTTGGATAGTTGAGTCGGTTGATCCCAACCAGGATAAGTTGCTGTACAGCAATCTACTAGCAGTGGTCTTATTGGTAATGACATATACTTTTACCTGCCGCTGGTCTCTTACTAGCTGCCTGGCAGAAATGCACATGGTCTCTTCTACTGGACAGACTCTGACCCACCTTGTAAGTATTAGCATCAGGCAGGCATTTGCATTATAAACACTGATATCTGTAATACTAGGTCTAAATATACTGTATATTACATTTATATCAGTATCTATAGATGTATTTTTTGTATAAGTGTTGTTATCTAAGAACTATAACACATGTATATATCATACATACTTTTTGGGATTAGATTAATTCGTGTAGTTGATTCAGGGACAATTATGTATTTAGTAATAATTGAATGTATATTAATATTAATTGATAAATAAATATCCCTGGACAAATTACACAAATTGAATCTAACCCAATAGTAATCAAATTAAATGCTTGTGTTATGGGTGTCAGTCACCGATTCTATTACATAGAAGAACTTAAATAGATACAAGAATAAATTTAATAAACACTCAGACCCGGAAATGCAGACACATATATGCTCATCACACAAATGCCTGCCCTGTCGGGAATCGAACCCAAGCCTCGCGGCTCTAGGCGTGTGTGCTAGCCACTCGACCAACGAGGCGGTTATTATTATTATCAATATAGCTTTATCATACAAATATCGCCATGTTTTCATACCTTCCAGTCCTTGCTTGTTTACAAAATGTGCTGATTGGCCAAACAAATTAAATGATTCTTCGTATCGACCTCTCTGAAAATCGTTATCTAAAGTAAACAACATTCCAACCATGACCAGCAACTGATGCTTTACCACACGTGCTAGTGATAGTTCAGCGATTTTGTAAACCTGCAGTCCCTGAAACAAGATGACTTGAAGTTCTTGGCCTGGAGATGGTCCGATCCTTTCACCATCTAGTGCCACATCTGCAAGCCTACCTAGTAAGATTACGGGATATTTAACTAGTACAATTAATAACAATAATATATAACATTAATAATAAGAGTCTATAACGACTCTATCAAATGGTATCTTTTATTTTTTCCATTTTAACATTAAGTTCCGGTTGGTTGGATAAGAAACTTAAAATCTAAGTCTCAGGTTCATAAATGACGTTTATTTCTTATTTCGAGTATTCCAAAATCCGTTTGCATGTTTGTCTTCCTATTTATACTAGACTATACTAATATTATAAAGAGGACATGTTTGATTTTTTGTTTGTTTGAAATGACTAGGTTCCAATTTCAAAAATTCTTTCACCCTTAGAATGCTACATTATCCCTGAGTGACAAAGGCTTTGTTTCATCAAAATCTTTGCAGAAAAACCCAGACGAAGCTGCGTGAAACTTGTAATATTGTATAAAACTGACAACAATCGCACCCATTTTCAAATAGACAATTTGCGTTTCTGCTAGCCAGCTCGTTTTAGGCAAGCAAAAATATTGTGGGTATAGTTAACCAACTAGGCTACTGATGGTAAAGTGTCGTGTAGCACCAGGTTCGGGTCATCTATCGATTTATCAATTCCTGCCGCCATGACAGTGTCATGTTCCGGTCCGGAGAGGCAGACTTGCACAATTATTGACCTTGGCCACAAGACAGCGCCACACCTGTCACATCTTCGGTGTCTATAGTACAAGCTTACCTCTTAATATCAGAGAAATCCGTGTGCTTGTTCGCTATCTTATCACATAAACAAAATAAAAGCATACTAAGTTTAATAGTTGAATAAAAAACTTCTTAGTATTATCTAAAAAATATATTAAGATGGTATAATTACTAGTGAAGCTATACCTGAGTCGTTGTAAAGCCTGTCATATTATTTCAAGATATATCTACTTTGATTTGGTTAATTTGTTAATCAGCATGGGCATTGGGCAATCAAGCAGACAAGATTACCGTTAGCAAGTAATACACAATCCTCAAACCAAACTGATTCTGAGATTTTGACAAAATATGTTGCAATTTTCGAGTGAAACGTGAAACTCTTTTGCGTAAAAACTCGATCAAAATATATTAAAAGATATATTAAAGTATAATAAGATTTTAAACTTAAATCGTCGCGAATTAATAACATTTTTAAATATTTATACGGGATACTCACGATCTCTTTCGATCGAAAAGAGATCGTGAGTATCCCGTATAAATAATTAAAAATGTTATATATTAAAGTAGTTTATTAAAAGCTTCTTTTTTACAAAGTTGTCCCAGTAACGTGTACCAATATTTTTTTGTAACATTAAGTATACATATTGTAGAGACACAGTTTTGTATGTGTGTAATATAGATGTGTCGTTTATAGACCTCAAAGCAGGTTCGGGGAATAAAACGAATTTGATTCATTATGGTAATACCAATACCAAGAAATAAGGCAGAGTTAGTGCACATACCGAAAGGGCTAGGATACACAGAATAGACATGCCCATATCTATCTCATCACAACATTAGATTTAAATTTGCCTTGCATTGACCAAAGTTGTATTATTTCTTTTTATTAATTACTTCAAGTATCTTCACGCCCATATCCCCGAAGAGGTAGGCAGAGGTACAACCAAGGCACCCACGACTAGCCGAAGACACTAAGTCCCACAATGTGATAGGTGGCAAGCCTATCGCCAACCGGGCACATTTACAATCCCGACCAACGTTTTTTATTGGAAAATTGGAAAAATCCAATTTTCTTTGTGTTGGCCGACCCGGGATTCGAACCCGGAACCTCATGCAGTCAAGTCCAACGCCGGACCGCTAGACCACAGAGGCTACTTCAATAAAATAATATTCTAATCAACAGTTCAGAAGTCTATTAAATTTGCTTACTAAGACAAAAATAAAAAACCACTTGTACATCTTTATTAAATGTAAACGGAACTGTAATAAAAGCATCAATTTGTAAAATTGTCAAAAATAAATGATGCTAAAAAATAATTCGATCAAAGTGCAACTTTGTTATAGAATTATCTTCATACCCATATCCTCGGAGCGGTAGGCAGAAGCACAACCAGGGCACTCACGACTAGTCGAAGAAACTAAGTCAACCAATGTGAAAGGTGGCAAGCCTATCGCCAACAGGGTACACATTCAATACCGGTCAAAGTTATTTTATTAAAAAATTGAGAATACACTATGTATATTTCCTAATTCGTTTTCGTTGCCAACCCGGGGTCGAACCCGGGACCTCAAGAAGTCAAGTCCGACGCCAGACCGTTAAACCACAGGTACCTATGAGAAATAAAATAATAAAACAAATAAAATTCCTTTATTATACTGATTCTTTGTGAGAGGCAACCGTCGCCTATGACACTGAAGATGTTACTCGTGCGGTCTTATTTTATGTTCGGATACTAGGCCACGTTTGAAAACCTACCTGCTACCCTACGTCACAGAGCGGATAATGACAATGACGAGCTTTCAAGTCATAGTGGCAGGAATAGGAGGTAGTAGTAGGGGAGCCCGCGATGCGAAATGTTTAGTAACTCTAGCGTTATTGGGACCCATTGCACTTTTTCGATTAAGTGGTGGAGAGTAAAAAAGGTCATGTAAGGTTTTTCTTTTTAGCGGTGCGTTAAGTGTCTAGAAGCTAAAATAGCAATTTCAGTCACTTGATCATAGCCGAACTCATCAGATATTAATAATATATATGCTTAATGTGTCTCCGATGACAGAAAGATGTCAATCAGACAGATTGCTGTCATGGACAATTAACACATATAACTTGGTTTTTGAAAGTTTCTGAAACTCCTACTCCCGTAAATCTTGTCCAAATCATCAGAAAATTCTAACATAGACTTATTGGCATGCAATAAGCTCGCCGTACTTTAATCTGACATGCGCGAGTATATTTTCAAGCCAAAAAAAATTAGACAGACAACCCTTCATGCGCGTCTCTTGTAGAGATTTGATACATAATGGAGGTGTTCAACAATGGTACAGGGTATCTTTCATATCTTAATCTGACGCGCCTGAGTTAGTCCAAAAATCCCCTGTTGGGCTCCCCTACTATAGTACTTATCAGAGCGAGCTGGAGTACTTTACTGTTATAAAAAAATCTACCTTTATAAAGGATTTTTGTTCTTTGTGCTTACTTTTCCCTCTCTTTTATGTAGAGATATTTTATACTACTAATGAATATATTCATATACTCGTAGTATAAACCTTACATAAATACTGTAGTTATAAGCTTAATCATTGAAATCAAAGAACCGATCGCATTAGGAGTAAAAAGTGTAGGGTGACCACCCAGCGTGAAGCCCTACAGGGCTGCCAACAGCTAGAGGCCCAATTGTCAATTAAAATCACGGCAGGTGGTCCACAGGGGGCGGCAGAGAAATGGATTTGGATATCAACGTGACCGCTGGCGGCGGGTGGATAATTGTGTTCTGTAATTATAAACGTAGTCATCATTTTTGTTTTAACATCGCTTCGCATTTGTCTTATGAAGAGGGGGCAAATGGAAAACTGGATGGTAAATGGTCACTACCACCCACGGACATCTGCAACACCAGGAGTAAGCTCTACACTTCAATAAAACTAGAGCAGTACTTTAAAGCTCTTTATTGCCATGGCTTATAACTTTTCTCCACAAAAGTTTCAAGATACCGATTATTGCATGACAGTATTACCAGGTCATATTTTAAAATATACAACTAATGAACGTAAAAAAGGTATTAAAAGTGTTGGTTCCTAATTTTTAACCGACTCCAAAAAGGAGGAGTTTACCAAATCGTTGGTACGTTTTTTTTAAGTTTACGCGTTTTATCGGCCAGTAACATATTTTGATGGTTCTTTTTTTTAAAGGCTGTTCTTATTGAGTTTCCTCTAACAGCTGGGACTAAGCTAAACTTTTTGTACCACATTAATAAGCGCGTTGTTGATTCATGCCCCTACCAAGGAATGCATACTCAAGTCTGCAAGCATGATTGCTTGTGTGTCCCGGGGCTAGCGGCGGATACCCTAGCATAAATTGCGTTCTATTCATGGCCAATCAGCAACAATTTACAACCCTTTTTGTTTAATTAAGTAAAGAAATGCTTTGTGCAACCAGTTTATTATAATAAGAATTTATAAAATAGAACAAGCGTGTATTTTTGTCACATATAATGAAATTTTATCAAATACCTATGAAGGGAAGTACAGAATATATAAAGCTATTGTTCTTTCCTCTTGTACTTTGTTGGTTTAATACTCAAAGCTCTTGTATCTTCACGCCCATATCCCCGAAGAGGTAGGCAGAGGTACAACCAAGGCACCCACGACTAGCCGAAGACACTAAAGTCCCACAATGTGATAGGTGACAAGCCTATCGCCAACCGGGCACATTTCCAATCCCGACCAACATTTTTTTTACTAGAAAATTGGAAAATCCAATTTTTCTTTTGTTGGCCGACCCGGGATTCGAACCCAGGACCTCATGCAGTCAAGTCCAACACCCAGACCGCTAGACCACAGAGGCGATACAAAGCTCTTTTATTTTGAATATTACATTAAATAAATGTATTTTATTGAATCAGGCGTTACTTTGCGGAAATCCATTATAAAAGATGTAAAATAAGTCTTTATTTTACATCTTTTAAATAAATGTAAGCATGTGCAGTACAATTGCAAGAACCTACTCCAGTTACTTCATTAGGTACCACGTCCCGATTTGTTCATTATTTTGTCAGAATAATTCTATTTTTGTTTTGTTTTTGTCGACGTCGACAATGGTATATCATCATAATATGATACATATCTTCACGCCAAGTCCCTTACAGGGTAGGCAGAGAGTATCGAGTGCCAGACCTCACGATCCTGACAAACCTGTCTTGCTTCCTTCACATTCATAACCCTTTTCATACAAACACGCCGGTTTCGGAGACTCTTGACACCACCCTCGGATAATATCCGATTGATCTGATCGTGAAATGTCAGCCTTGGTCTCCCCGGGTACCTACATCCATCCACATTCGCATTGTATATCTGCTTTGTCAATCTTTCATCTGTCATTCTTTCCACATGACCGAACCAGCGGAGCATGCCCTTTCGCATTTTAACTCCAACACTTTCTTTCAATCCCACTCTTTCTCGGATCTCACTATTACGAATGCGGTCAGCGATCGTTACACCACAAATTTTAATAATATGATAACTCAAAAATTACTAATCGAATCATGAAAAAAATTGTTGTGGGCCCACCTATCATTCTAAAAAACACCAATAAAATCTGTTGCATTATTAAATAATCGTGTAACATAAAAAATTTAGGTAAACAGTCGAACTAAAGGTTTAAATTGTTCGTCTTACCGTCTTCGAATAGTAATCTTCTACAAGGAGACTATGTGGCTAACCAGTAGCCTACAATTCCGGAACACGATAATGGCTAATACCTACTTTTAATATTTGTTTTAATAGGTACTTCTATAATATTTGTGGTAAAACTATTAATAGCGTAAAACCAAAGTTCGAGGCCGGACACGGTGTGTTAACGAAATTGTCTCTCACCTAGTCTTACGTAATAACTATTTTAAACGCCGGCTGTTGATTTAACATGTAGACCAGGGTGCAGTTGCTAATTTCTTACACGTATAGTTTTGTAACTATCGTGTTTTGGAATCTAAGCTAAATGCAGGAGTGCAACTTATTATTTTTTTATGATATTGGAAGGCAAACAAGCAGACGGATTTCCTGATGGTAAGAAATTTACGCCATCTAGAGACACCGAAGTTTGTAATGGTGCCTTGCCAATCTGGGGTCGGGATGTTAAGCCTCGAGCAAAAGAAAGAATTGTGATAGATGAGTCTATAACTTGAAGTATTTTAGCAATTTCGCTATTTGTGCATTCTACCCCTTTTTACTGATTTGGGCCTCATTGTGAGACTAAACAATACAGCAAAGTACCAAAAAATCAGCGAAATTAGCAAAACAGAAAAATGATGTCTATTTTAGAACTCTTACTGAAGTATTTATGAGTTTTTTATGACACACAGCGAACATGGGAATGGTAATGACAAACCTTCACACAAATATTTTGCAAGTATTTTTGGTGTGACATTTATCTAGACAAACATAAATAAAGGCATAAGTCAATAACAGACTGAAATTATACTTTTAAAACTAGTCTGAAATATATTACGTACAACAAATCCAAATAAAACAAGTCACATATAGATCAGATCACGAATTAACAAGCACATGTCTAGTTACATTTGAAAATCTGAGGATGAAGATAACTTTATACGCTATAGGAAGGTCTTTCTTCAGTTGGATTTTCTAATCATTCATGTGTCGTCAATTTTAAGCTGGAATTTAAGTTTCTTGTGTTGCTATGCAATCGAAACAAAACATTATAACAAGCATAAGGGGCAAAAACTAAAAGCAATAGATTACGAGATTGTATTCTAAATAAATAAAACAGTGTCTCGGCCTATCTGTAACTAATAATGTACCACGGTTATAAGATGACTGGTTACATTTTGTTTTAGAGATATAAAGCTGTTGCTAGGCGTGGTACCAATCAAGGGCATCTCAAAATAAATTAAAAAGTTTGTCTATTTATGTATCTGTCTTTTTTTTTAGTATTTATCTTTTTGGTCTAGGGGTGAGCGTGCAGCACGGCAGCATGGAAAAGTACGGTTGGATGTGCCTTGGGTTGCCAACTTTTTTTTCTGAGAGATAGTACAATAGCTGTGAGAAAATTATCAAAAGTGCGCATTAATACTTTAATAAAACTTCTATGAATTTTGCAATCGCCAATAGGTAAAATATGGTCGTATATGAAAATAGTAGAAATATTATTTAAATCCTACGATTGGCAACACTGATCTTCTGCACACGAAGTAGGAGAAAGTCCCTGATAGGAATAATTTATTAAGGTTATAAAACTTAAGCTTCTTCAAAAATAGAATGAATAGACTTCTTAATGGCTTTGATTAAGTAGCGTACCAAATTTTCTGTTGGGTGAGTTAAAAATCAATCTATTATCAATGAGTATAATTTTATACTAGGTCATTTAAAAGGCCAAAACAATAAGTCTTTTTAAAATTTTGCATTGTGGACTACTAAAACAGTGTTAATAAAAGTGTTATTAGAAGGATCTAACGTAGTTTCACTATATGATTTAAATTTAGTTTAAACATTGGTTAATAAATAAATAATTATCTAATGTAGCCACGCAAAAGCGGTAGCGGGAAATAGCTATATTTCATTAATCAATCGCAAAATTTAGAAATAGTAGTATATATAAAAGTACTCAAACACTGAATTATTAAAAAAATATTTAGACGTATACTGTCTTTTATAAGAATATTAAAACACTCATTGAACGCATGTCTAAACTAAACACTGTCCAAAATCTTCACCAAAGAAATACTGTCATGTCCTCTATGTGTAACAAGTCATTGTTTGGATTTAAATCTTGGACAGTGTTTATTTGATAAAACAGGTTTTTTATTGTGGCAAGGTGGATGTATTTCATAATCAATGTATATTAATTTTAGTATAAATGTATCGTAATTTTATTATAAATGCTAAAATATGTTCGTTTGTTCTTTCACGTTGCAACGTTGCGATGTTCAGCAACGGATACAGACTCAAGCCAGGGAGAGAAGGGTCACAATTCCCATAATCAGGGCTCATTCAGTATTACTTTTTCTTATTTTTTAACTATACACTAAGCTGATAAACTATACACTTCTTAGACCATTGAGGTTCATGTGTGGCATTAGATATAATGTTCTGCGTCTTAAATTTACTCCAAAAAATAAATAAAATTACCTATAAGCTAAAATTATTCAATGTACCAAAATATTAAAAAAATGTTTAAGTACTGTGTGTTCTATTACAAACAATTTCAAACAAACGGTCTTCACTTACAAACAAAAATTACAAAGGTATGATCTTCACCCTTTGTATTCGCCCTTTATGATGTTATGGTGTATTATTTCTAGAGATACAAGGCTAGAATTTGACACAAGCTAATTTTTAATTAGATATCTAATTGTGTTTCCGGGGATTAGTTATAAAAACGCAGGAGTAAAAAAACGCGGGAATAGCTGCGAACAATATCTAGAATAATATTATAAAATAGTCATGATGCGTTGATGTTAAATTTATATATCTTCAATAGGAAGGTTGTTTACTTTACGAGGTATTCACCACAGCCGCATTTATATTATGTGGATAACATTGAAACACGAGAGACTGCCTTGCTTCCTTACATATGATATGCAATAGAACAGTGTAATTTTATGTATTATGTGTATTAGGCGAGGTACAAACATCGGATCATCCAATAAAAGACTTAGTGCTAATGTAGAGTTTCTCTCTTATTATATAGACTGCATTCATATTCTGAATCTCCTCTTGTAACGATGAAAGTAAATAGGTAATTGTGATTTCATACAACATACAAGTTCCCCAGGATAAATTTTGGACGTTTGAGATCGGAAGCTCGCTGAATTTACTATATTGTTTTTTTACAAAAAAAAATCTGGCGTAGTTTTGTGAGCTGTAAAAGAATTATTCCCTGTCCGGGCTCCTTTGAAGAATAGACCATCTGCCTTCCTTGCCAGGCAGCTCGTAAAAGGCGAGCATAGGGTCACCGTCATTAACACCGTGACATCTGACTAGGTGGTAGAGTTTAGCAGCGACTCGTCCAGATTGGTACCACCGCCTTACTTATTCCTGCCGCCATAACGTCATGACGTGTTCCGGTTTGGAGGGTAAGGTAGCCGGTAAACTTACTTTTGCTGGAGGCCAAACATCACGGCCTCAGGTTGGCAACGCGCCATTACCACCTTTGGTGTCTCTAGGCGGCGTGAATTTCTTAACATCAGGAAATCCGTCTGCTTGTTTGCCTTCCAATATCATAAAAAAAAAGAATATACATGTTTAAAGTATGGTAATTAGTAAACTTGATGGTAGACTGCTCAGAAGCAGCTCGCCCGGACAGGTTCCACTGTCTTAAATATTCTGGTTGTAAGAATATCGTCGATGATCGCCATTATCATGTTCCGTACTGAAGGGTACGATGGCTGGTAAACGTACAAGCAACCGAAGTTCTATTATAAAATGAGATGCATTAGTAACATCCGTGGTGTATAAAGTAACCTCTGTGTCTAATCATAAGAAGAACCATCTGATTATTTTGTTTTATTACACAAAAAACCTACGTACTCAATAAATGTAATGTCCCAGTTTCAAGTTGGCAACGCATTACCATCTTTAGAGTCAATAAGTAGGTTATACATATTTCGAAACGACGTTTTGATAATATATATTCTGACGGATTTTGTGTGGTACTTCAAATATAAGGCACCGAATAAACTTAAGTCTCAAAGATGACTTAAAACAACACAACAGACTTAAGTTGTGTACAAATAAGACTAAAGGTCAAATGAATAAATTACAGCGTGTGATAATATAAGTACCAACATCACTATTTATGATGACATATCTTATGTGGTACTCAAAGTATTGTAAGGCTCGGAATAGACTTAAACAAGCCAAAAACAAAAGTGATAGTTGACAACATCAACCATACATCCCAATAGACGCCTACTCTTTATAATTTTGCTTTGAAACAATTCTGGCAAATGGCTGAGGTGCGGGGAAGCGAGGAACTGCTTTCTTATTGGCCCTTGCAATGACAACAGGTCATATTCATAAACAGATATGTAAGATTAGGGATGAGACATATTTAATACGAACAATATATTTTATGGATATGCCTTTTATTTTATGAAGTACGACATTGTAACGGATTAGATCATATTTTGTTATTGCACGTCACATCGCAGCTATGCAACTCAACGTCTCAAAGTCACACATTTTTGCCGTTGAAAGTAATATCCGTACTTAAATAAATTAGGTCCTTACATTTGTAATTGGCGTTTTTTAGGTTGTTTTGTTGCTCCCAACATAAGTCAAATATTTTTAATGTATTATATTTATTTAATCAAAGTATGAACCATTGTTTTCTATGCATACTTGCCATTCCATAGGTAATTTATTGATCCATCTACTAAAAAACCATTCGAACGGGAATCAATAACATTTTTGGCCGTGGTTTGAACTGCCCCATCGAAATTGAATTTTTCGAAAAAAAAAATAGTAATCGGTTAGAGTTAGGTTCAGGTGGATGTTTTTTACATTCCAATTGATGCTCTTCTAATTGAGAAGCCGTCTGTTGTGCAGGATGTGGTCTAGCATTGTCATGAAGCAGCAGTGGCGTAAAGTGTATAAAACAAGCTTCTGCAAAATGCTAAGATTTAATACACTGTATTTGGAATTAAACCAACCAATTCTTTCGTCTGGTTTCTTTAAACCAAATTAGAATTTGTTACTTTATGATCTTGTGGATATCTGATAAAAAAGACATATTTATCAAATTGAATTGTTTTAATTAATTCGAGTAATTACCACTTGAACTACAGAATATAGTTAAAATACTGTAAGCAAATTAGTTTTAAAATTGTCCCAGCCCTTTGAAAGTTTTATGACATACTGACCCATCGCCTTGAATTTATATCACCCAGATAACCTTATGCACTTAAGAGTTCAATTAAATCGGCTCAACTATTTTTGAGTTATTCAATGACAAATAACACCACCCTCTTCCGCGTTTAGTACAGAAGTTCAGTTTTCCATCGTATTGGTTCTGGTCCGCTGACTAAAATAGATCACCTGCCCCTCTGCCAGGCACCTCGTAAGAGGAGAGCACAGATAAAACAGGTAATTGTCAACAAGATCACTGATGATACAGTGGTGTGCAGAAACTTCCCTGGGTAGTTATCCACCGCTTTACCCATTCCTGCCTCTATAATTAATATAACAGTGTCATATTCCGATTCGGAGGACAGCAACGCACCTAAAACATCAATGGCGTCTATAGGCAATGATTACCTGTTACCATTAAGAGAGCCGTGCGCTTGTTCGCTGACTTGTCACATGAAAAAGAGTAACTATCAAAAAATAGGTACAAGACCGGTATCCTATTCAGGATAAATAAACAAAAATATCGATAAAATAGATTTGCACATTAGGCCATCACTAGCTGTATGCAAAAGAAAGTGATAGCTTGAAAATCACATGTGTAAGAAAGGGATATAAACCCGCATCTAACAATGACTGACCAGTATAAGGTGAACTCCGATAAACATCAAATAATTTAAAACATAATTATGGATGTTATTATTTTTAATTAACCTACGGAAAGTTGTACCCTCTTTTCGGTAATGTGAAGTGCGGCTTTTTTTACTGTACCTTTAATTGAACAAACAGTCGTTTTATATCTTTTTATTTTTATTTTTTATACAATAACGCGATAATGTTTACAGGTCACAAACCTGGTCATTACTGTTCATATCTTTTTAAGTAATACGAGTAAGCTACATTAGAACAATTACACTTATGTGTTGACAGAACCGTGTTGCCTTATATGCGGCGTCTATTGGGATGTATGGTCGATGGTTGACAATAAATGAGAAGTGTCTCTAGGCGGCGTGAATTTCTTACCATCAGGAAATCCGTCTGCTTGTTTGCCTTCCAATATCATAAAAAAAGTTAAAAATAGATGTTGAGTTTTTTTTAACTTTAATATCTCTTATTATAATCATTATGAAGGGAATGTACTATTAATTTAGGAGAAAAATTTAAATATAAATATGAATACAAATAGATTGTATGAAGGGTTTTTTTTATAGACGAGAATTACGAATACTGACGCTATGGTGACAATAATAATAATACAGTGGTACCAATACAGTGTTAAGGGCAAAAGAATAAATAAGGAATAAATAAGTATCCCTGGACAAATACACAAATTAAATCTAACTCCAAAGTAAGCAAATTATATGCTTGTATCATGGGTGTCAGTGAAAGATACTAATACATTTAAATATTTATATAGATATTAGAATAAATTTAATAAGCACCTAGAGCCGGATATGTAGCATCTAAATGTTCGCCAAACAAATTTCTGCCCTCGTCGGAAATCGAACCCAAGACTCCACGATCAACGACGCGGTCAAATAGACGCTCTGCCTAAGAACTCACGGAGCCGTTTTTACCTGGACTCGCGACGGTGGCGAAACTGCTGTTTTATTTCAAAAGTCACGAGACCGGTAATTTGTGCCGTCCTACAGCCGTCGCGGTTGAAATTATAAAAATAGCTCGCAAACTTGTATGATTCTACGGGCGGGCGACCGCTGCCGCGGGAACCGCAAACAACCGCGGGCGCTGCGGGTGTAAAGCGCGTTGTGAAATGTGATCTTACTTTTTACATATTACTAGCTGACCTAGCAGACGTTATTCTGCTGTATTTTTAATGTGATTTTAATAAAAAATTGGGGTGAGTCACCCTTATCATTTAGGGATATGAAAAATAGATGTTGGCCGATTCTTAGACCTACTCAATATGTATAATAATATACTCACAAAATTTCATGAGAATCGGTCAAGCTGTTTCGGAGGAGTATGGGAACAAAGATTGTGACACGAGAATTTTATATGTAAGACTAGCTGACCCGGCAAACGTTGTTTTGCCATGTAACTAATTAAATGACGATTGATCAGTTATCGACCCGGGATAAAAAATGATTAAATTACTAAAATGACTATTAAAAACCAACCCCTAGGTTGGTGATAAAAGGGTGAAAAATTTGGGTTGTATGTACTTTTATATGCTGTATCATAAAAAAATAAAAACGAAAAATTTTGTCTGAAAATTACAAAAAAAAATTTAGGGGACCTACTCAATATGCTCACAAAATTTCGTGAGAATCGGTCAAGCTGTTTCGGAGGAGTTCAAGTTCGAAACCCGTGACACAAGAATTTTTTATATCTACATTTTACAGAACCTGCGGGCCCGCAAACGTGCTTCGTGAGTAGGCAGAGCGTCTATTCGACCGCGTCATTTGTAAAGCTTGTAAATCTCAGATTTACTAACTAACTGAAACTAATCACCCCAAAATTGTTTTACTTGCAACCCTACTTTTCCGGAGTTCTTATATAAAATTTCCTCAGGAGGAAAATATTACACTTCTTTTTAATTTACATTTACAGACTTATCGTATGCAGTCGCCTATAAATCGCAAATGTGATATCAGCCTTAGCGCTTATATACTACAAGTGCTATTTTATCACATACTCTATAACTACAAGATAAATAACAGTTTGCTTACTTTAAACATTTTTTGTGATTTCGACATGCGTATTAACAATTCAAATGACAATTCAAACTTCACATACGATTATTTGTAATTTTAATTATAGTGTAGGTGGTTGCTTAATTATTTAACACAGACATGAAAGTTCAAACTCATTTTTTTATTACACAAAATGCTTAAACCGCAACTGTCTTTAAGCAACAGTTTTTTTTTTCATAATTTTGCCATTGGAAAGATCTTTTGCCTCTCAATATCATAAATTACTGTTTTTTTTAATTTTTATTGTAGCTTCGTTTCATCCCATCACATCGCCCACACACTCGACGGAGTCTAAACGGCTTATCTGATTTTAGTGAAAATTAAAATTTGACAAACTTGACCCTTGATTCCAATATCTGAAATTTTTGCGAGAGAGATAAAGACTTCGGTGCGCGGACAAAAACGCGGTTTTCAGCTAATAATAACTTAGATATTATTATAAAGACACCAATGTCTATAAATCTATGAATAGAAAATAAAGTGTTAGTTACGCTATTTAAAACTCATGAACGGCTGAACCGATTTGGCTGAACATTATTGGAGAGGTATCTAAGAACCAGGAAAAGGAATTAGAATAAATTTTATAAAGATCGACTACGAGGATTTTCATTTTTCCCGTGCAAAATGAATGGGTGGAATGAAGTTCGCCGTAACAGCTAGTACCTATATGTATACAAGAAAGTCGTGCTAGTTACACTATTTAAAACTTAAGAATGGCTTAACCGATTTGGATGAAAGTTAATATGTATTTAAGAACCAGGAGAAGGACATAGAATACTTTTTATCCTATTCGACTGCAAGGAAACTAGGAAAAACAACATTTTATCTTTTTCCCATACAAACTAAACGGTTGGAACGAAGTTCGCCGAACAACTAGTATTTAATATATCTAAGGAATTTTCAGGTGTCACGTATGTCAATGAACTGTGTCTGTTACTTATGGTGATAGTTCACCTGCTCCTCAACCTGCTTTTAATTTACTTCAAGGTGCCAATGATCCATTGATCATCTGATACCGATCTACAGCTGGTGATCGATAAACCATGATGGTGACAAACCTGCCTGATCCTATAATAAAGGGACCGTAATCTGTAAAAATAAGTATTTTTTGCTGGTCTTAAAGTAACGAGCCGTCACTTATAAGTCCACAAAGTATTATATTTTAAGTTAACATCCTGCGACTGTAGTTAGATATCTTACTTACAGACCGCATATGTTTGTATTAAAAGGATTATGTTTGTATTTGAAGGAAGCCAGACAGGTTTGCCAGGATCGTGAGCTCTGGCACTTGAAACTCTCTGCTTACACGTAAGGGACTTGGCGTGAAGATATGTATTTATGTATGTATGTACTTACGGACCGCATAGAGACAATTCGTACAAAAACAACCGACCTACGCGAAATCATTCTTCGCTTGAACAAAGTCATCTCCACACTTGTATCTCGGAAGATTTAGGCAGAGACACATTAAGGATCCATTATCAGCCGAAAATGGACTTGACTCCTTAAGGTCCCAGGTTTGAACCCCAAGTCGGGCAAGAAAGAGAAAATGTGTTTATTCAATTTTCTAATAAAAACCAACTTGCCACCTGACACATTGTGGGGCTCAGTATCTTCGGCTAGTCGTGGGTGACTTGGTTGTTCCACTACCTACCTCTTCGGGGATACGGGCGTAAATATAATTTACCACAAAAGATACGTAGCAAACTTTTCGCCTACCATCGACAATTCAATGTCAAAACAGGACATGTCATATTACATGCATATATACATATCTTCACGCCAAGTTCCTTACGGGATAGACAGAGAGTATCGAGTGCCAAACTTCAAGATCCTACATGCATTAACATTTTCATACAAACACTCCGATTTCGGATACTCTTGACATCACCCTCGAATAATATCTGAGCGATCTGATCGTGGAATGTCAACCTTAGTCTCCAGTTATATTACTATGGCGATAGATTGTGGTAGGAACCGGGTATTAGATGAATTTAAACGTGCTCTTGTTTAATAGGTACTTGTTAAAAGATCTCGCGGCTTTGACCAAGAATTTAAAATTTAGTCTCACGGATCTACAACTAGGCGATCTACAACTGTGCGATTCCGAAGACATTTTTTCCCCGTATAACACCTTTGTGGAATCAGTTACCGGGGGCGGTATTCCCAAACGATTATGACTTAGGAACCTTCAAGAAAAGAGCGTACTCATTCCTTAAAGGTCGGCAACGCATCTGTGATACTCCTGGTGTTGCGGATGTCCGTGGGCGGAGGTGATCACTTTCCATTTGGTGACCCACTTGCTCGTTTGCCTTCTCTACTATAAAAAAAAACGGATATTTTTTTATGTTATAGGAAGGCAAACAAGTAGATGGATTTCCTGATGGTAAAAAATTTACGCTGCCTAGAGACACCAAAGGTAGTAATGGTGCGTTGCCAACCTGAGGTCTCAAGCAAAAGTAAGTTTACCGGCTACCTTACCCTCCGAACCGGAACACGTCATGACGTTATAGCAGCAGGAATAGGTAAGGCCGTGTCACCAATCCGGGCGAGTCGCTGCGAAACTCTACCACCTAGTCAGATGTCACGGTGTTAGTGATGATAAGCCGCTCGCATTGTACGAGCTGCCTGTCAAGGAAGGCAGATGGTCTATTCTACAAAGGAGCCCGGATCAACACGGGGTAAGAAGAGTCAGGCCAAAGGTACAGCAAACAAAAAACAGTATTTGTTTTACATGCCCTTAAAAATATAAATGTGGTATGGTGGGACACCAGGTAGGAACGAAGTTCCTTCGGTTAATGTAGAATCGACACAATTCATGAGTATATACTATGCATTGGCGGGTCGGAGTGGTGATAGAGAGAGGAGTGATGAGAGAACGAAAAGAGAGGGAGAAAGGAAAGGTATGTACACTACTCGCTTGTGTATATGACTGTCGCGCCTGCGCACGTCTCATTTAATGGTTTTATTTCATGAACTTTTTCTTACTGTTTTTACTATAACATTTTTTCTGTTCGGTCACGCAGCAAAATCCCTATTTCCTCTAAGCCTGCCGTAAGGAACTTTGTTCCAAAAATAATGCAATGTGTCTTTGTATGAGTACGAGATTCGAATCGGAGGAGGTTCCGAGATTTTAAGCCCCACACAAAATAAAATTTTTATGTTTATAGGTACAATAAATTTATTTGTCACTAAGGTTAATCTTTGACTATTATAGCTGTAATAAAATACATTGACGTATTATATCATAAATAACAAGCTGAGGCGGAAGTGACCGCACACATTGGCTAATCTATTTGTGGTTTGTAGAAACCAATAAAACATTTCTTAAATAGATATATTTCCTGTATTTGGAATCTTTTTCTAAGGTTCTTTTGTTCTAATTAGACGAAATGACAATTTCTTGAACATTCATATACATTTCACCGCCTCGTTGATCGTGTGGCTAACTTACACGCTTAACTATGTTGACCAACTCGGGTTCGATTCCCGACGGGGGCAGGCATTTGTGTGATGAACATTTAGATGTCTGCATTTCCAGGTCTGGGTGTTTATCAAATTTATTCTGGTATCTATTTAAGTATTTCTATGTATTAAAATTTTTGACCAACACCCATAACTCAAGCATATATTTTGCTTACTATGGGCTTTAGATTCAATTTGTGTAACTTGTTCAGGAATATTTATTTATTTATCGACTATCAACAAGACCACTAGTAATTAGTGGTAGGATGCCGTGCTGCAGCAACTTGTCAGTGTAGGCATCCATCACCTTACCTAATCCTGCTTCCATAATAACAGTGTCATGCACAATATTTAGCCTTACACCTCGGCGAAAAGATAGCGTTGCACCTACAACATCTATGGTTGTCTCTTACCATCAGAAGAGCCGTGTACTTAATCGCTGTTTCTTGTTAAAAAGTTAATGATTATTAATTGTAGTAAAAAATATAAAACAATCCGGTCATGGACAAGTGGCCGATACGGTTCGTCTCTCACGAGTGACCTGGTCGGAAGTGGACCGGTGGATGGTTTTGGGGTGGTTGCTGAGAAACTGTTAGCTTATTCAATCATAACGTTTCTCTAATCGAGGCTCCTAAAACTTTTCATCGAGACACAGTAACACTGGATTCAGATTCAGAATAGACACTACAAGTGATATTTAAATGTACGAGTGATATTCCCGAAGAGGTAAGTAGAGGCAGAACCATGGCACCTACGACTAGCCTAAGACATCAAGTCCCACAATGTCCCCTATCACATTAGTAAGTCTATCGCCAATCGAGAACATATCCTATCTCGGGCAATTTTATTTTTATCAGAAAATTGAAAATGCACTTGTTCTATTTTTTGTTTGTTGCCCGACTCGGGATAGAACCGAAATCTCAAGTCTGACGCCGGACAGCTAAACCACAGAGGCGATTCTACAATCTACATGTGCAATTTACATGTGCGCGTCGCTTTGAGTATTAAACCAACTAATACTGAAAGGCACGTCCACATTAGTCTAAAACTTCCACAGAATTCGAATCGTGACCTCATATTGAGAAGATCCAGCGAAAGAAACTCAATGGGCTTGTCATTTTAAAATAACTAGTGGCCGCCCATTGGTCGAAATTCGACCATAATAAATTTTAATATCTTGTTGGTAAGAACGCCATCTTCATTTCTCAAGACCAACTACTTTGTTTCCAAACTTTTTAGTGCGCCATCTGTGATCTTTTATCGTTATCATCAATATATTTCTTTGTGTGTGTCAAAAGCATGGTAGTGTGGGTAATGTTTTATTTATTGATGTACTTTATAAGCATTATTATTGAAAAATATTAGCGTTCTGCACTTCTCCTACACATAAACTATAAGTGTGCCAAATTTCATACACCTCCGTTTGCGCAATTTTCGTAAAAAGGGGTCCAAAGTTTTGGTACGAGTATCAAGTATTAATACATAGATAACTACTGTAGCGAAAAATCGACTTCGATTTCACAATTTTGTAAACAAAATGCTAACACGTTTAAAGCTGTCTCTGTAAACTTAGCTAAGTAGCTTTTCAAAACAATGAAAATCCTAATTAATTATTTTGAACAATATACGTGTAATTTAGTTTCGTAAAAATGTCAGACGTCCTTTTATCTTGTTAGCGATGAAACTATGAAACTCTCATAACGTAGATTGTCAGGAATGCCCCGAAAATTAATATTTTTAAACATAAGATGAGATTTACGTTTACTCTGATTAGGGTACATTTAACCTGTTTAATTGTCTACTACTATAATAATGTTTTTTCCAATGGATGTCAACTGAATGCCAGGATATTCGAAATTGCCATTTTTGTATAATTTGGAACCCAAAACAAGCAGACGGATTTCCTAATGGTAAGAAATTCACGCCCCCTACGGACACCAAAGGTGGTAATGGTGCGTTACTAACTTGAGGCCGGGCTGTTAGGTCTGGAGCAAATTTAATTTACCGGCTGCCATATCCCTTGAACCAGAACATGTCAACGGAAAGCACTTTTGCTATGGCGGCAGGAATAGGTAAGGCGGGCCAATCCGGGCGAGTCGCTGCTAAACTCTACCACCTAGTAAAACAAGAAGAAATAGAAAATGGTAATACTTTATAAGGTTTTTTAAAATTTATCAAACTCAAAGTTAAAAAGGTGCATTAAGTTAGTAATGACGTTTTAAAAAAAACAATGGCCATTTTAAATATTGTTTCCTATTTATTTAATGCCACATTTGTGGTTATATTACACAACAAAACCGCAATCGAGTATCCCAGCCTCTTCATGTTTTTAAGAGCATCGTCATCCAACAGCTCGAAGATTATTTCCCATGCCCTAGGGTTGGTAGGAGATCGCTGGTTTGGTGATAAAGCGACTGTGGTGTGTAGTTAAATTAATAAACATTTTATTTTAAATTTTATTTATATTTCTTTGTATTAGGTGCACAATATTTTCCAATGTTGCAGTAAATGTATGTATGTTTAGGGCTAAACCATTTGTTATTACATGATTATGTTTTAACGTGATAACTGACTGATATAGGTTTACAATTACTATGGTCAGTTCTTATTTATTTTTAAAAGGTATTATATATTATATAATACCTTTTATACCTATATTACGTATAAGGAAGGAAAGGAAAAGGAAAACTACGCGTACATTACGTACCTACTTACATATCTTGCCCTCACTTGCCCTAACAAGGGTTAATATAGATTTTTCAAAGATAGGACAGTGAACTTGCGTGATTTCCTATTGGTAAGAGACAGGCACCGTAGGTGTTATGAGCGCGTCGTAGTCCTGTATCCGAGATGTCAAACCTAGTTTGCAAGTCTATCCTCCATTCTGGATCGGAAGACGAAAGCGTCGAACACTGACGAGATTGTTCGACGCGTTTGTCTATATCAATAAGGGTTTTGTGACAGGATTAAGTAAGGCACACAGCACTACTATGTGTGTACACATACCTGTGAAGTTATGAGATTTGGTACAAATTACATTCCGTCCTAAGTACGAGTGTTACGTACGTACGTAGTGTTATCATCTTTTACATTATTTTCAACTAGCTTTTGCCCGCGGCGTTGCCCGCATGGTAAATGGTCCTACAAGAACATTTTCGGGATAAACACTGTCCTATGTGTTAATCCAAGTCCTATGCGTGTGGCTAATTTCAGAAAATCGTTTCAACAGTTTTTGCGTGAAGGAGCAAACAAAGAAACATACAAAATTTCGTATTTATAATATTAGTAGGATTGTTAATTATTTTTCTTCTAATTTTCAGGGCTGGAATTAAATTAGTGATATTTCTTGACTAAACTTATCTTAGAACATTATATTTAATTGTAGGTATTAAGTGAAAGGTACGTTGTTAGTTAATTTTTGTCTGTAACACAAGAAAAAACGGTAAAATTACACATAATGCCATATTAGGTATCATATAAGGTGAAATCTTAAATCAACGAGTGCTTGTTTTGAATGTTTTATTTTTACGGTACTTTGAAATATATCGTAAATATTAAATAATAAATAAATCGAAAAATTAAAAAGTGTAAATATTCTAAAATAAAACTAAAAAACAAACATTCCGATACCGGGAATCGAACCCGAGCCTCCTGGGTGAGAGCCAGGTATCCTAGCCACTAGACCATATCGGATATAACGAGAGTGCTAAAAATATGTAACAAATTTTTCTTTATCAACTCTATGTTATCGTTCATTACTTTGACCAACTTTTAAAAATCTTATCTAGAGCCGTTCTAATCTTTATAAAAAGAAACAGAAAACTTTGCCAAGTTCTCGCCTCTAGTGTAATTATTACAAAGCGTTTTATTTGTAAGCTGTACTGCTTTTTTATTTGTATAGCAAAGATTGTCATATTCCGGTTGGAAGACACAGATGCCCAATACCCGTATATATTACATAACAAAAAACTGTTCTTTTTTTATCTTTATGCTACAAAACAATGTATTGTTGGTTGTTTTCAGGAGTTGAACCTGGCCTGCATTTGCACGCAGTCAAATATCTACCCCTAAACTATCAATGCAAAGAAATATTCACCTATTAATCGTAAGAATTACAACTGAACCAGTTCGCTGAATCAAATTTAACTGTCAGTTAAATTTAACTGTGGAATCATTACCGAATGACCTATATGATGTGTCACGGGCTGGTTCTTTGCAGAAAATAGACTGTACCGTGCGCACTATTTGCTTACACTTTGCTAATTACACAATAATACTATAAATCACTATAAAAGATTAAATTTAAAAATCTAATTGGTTTCTCAGAACTTTTTCTTTTCATATCGGCAACAAATGGTTGTGATCACATGGCATGGGGATAGTAGAGTGTAGAAATATGCCACGAAGATTATTGTTATATTATTGATTATTATACTATTATTATTATATTTCCTTCTCGATTTCTCAATCGCAAATATGTTTTGTGAAGAAGAAGTGGTGAAGAAAGCGTTACTAATATGTGGTCCAAAAACATTTTCCATTAATAAAAAAAAATTCAAATGATATAACTTGTTTGTATGGTAAAAAGTGTTTTACATTTTCCCTGTATTTTTTCGGTTTGTCTCTTTTTTCTTCAAAAAAAGAATTAGTAAAATTCATGGACACGGGAAATTTGAATTCATTTATATATTGTTTGTATTCAACTAAAAAACAAATTAAAAAATAAACACGAAACTTTGTATGGAATGAAGACGAAATTTTAAATTGTACCGTACATCACTAAGAGAAAGCGGGATTCACAAAAAATGTTAAAAAAATAACAATATTATGTTAAAATTAGAGTTGAATGAAGAATTTAAAAAAAGATGCATCGGCCGGGAATCGAACCCGGGCCGCCCGCGTGGCAGGCGAGCATTCTACCACTGAACCACCGATGCTTACGTACGTAAGGCGAAAATTACATACTGCTTCTTTTAGATACCTATAAATTTTAATTGTTATAAATTAAATCATTTTTTTAAATATTAATATTAATTATGGTAAGAGAAATTGTATTTATATGTCCATTAGCTAGCTTCTATCTGCGACTTTGTTTGCCTTTAATTCCATAAAAACTCGCACCTGACAACTGAATTTAAAATATAAAATTTCTTCCCAAAACCGAACCAAGATAGTGGCGAGGTCTGATATCATAACGACAGGAATAGGTAGAGCTGTGGTGTTAATTCCGGGATAATCGTTGCAGGACTCTACCATATTGCCACGGAGTTCAGTGTCATAAGAAACTTGTTACTAAAATAAATCTGGTTTTAAAAAATATTTATTCCGAATCAGTGAATGGATGACTTTATGATGATTGGTTGCAATTGCAGTAAATGAGTTCTCGTGACCGACCGAGCGTCGAACTTGTGACCCCGCCGGTCGTCACGCTGATACAGCAATCCAGTCTGGGATTGCAAAATGATTGTAATAGAGCTCCTATTTGCAATTTAATATGTAAAATACAATTGTTAATATTGTTATATATTTCCGCGTGTATTTTTCCGTGCATTTAGCAAAATTTTGTAGTTTGGTTTGAACTGGGAGTTCATAGGCTTTTAAGATAATGTAACATTTACTAATTACTAACTATTCATTGAACTTCAAAATTATAAATCCAAAACTTTGTCATTTGTACAAAAAAAAACATTTTCATATTATTACAACACTTTTATTTTTAAATTCAACTTTTGATATAACCTTCTTCTTATATATCAGTATTGATCGGAATCAGTATATTTTTTTATAGAACCACCAGATTTTTCGTAACCAACTTTAGGAACCGCTAGTTTACAGAAAACAAACAATCAGACAGTTGGTAGAGACTTGAAATTTACATGTTTTTTATGATATTGGAAGTCAAACAAGCAGACGAATTTTCTGTTTTTAAGAAATTTACAGCGCCTAGAGATAACAAAGGTGGTAATGGTGTGTTGCCATCCTGAGGCCTAATACTACCAGGAAATCCTTCTGCTTGTTTGCCTTCCATTATAATAAAAAACCTAATGAGAAGTCAGGGTACCAGTGATAGTAATCCTGTGCTTGCCTTTTACGATCTGCCTGACAGGAAGGCAGATGGTCTATTCTGCAAAGGAGCCCGGACCAATATGGGAAGGGTTTTTTTAGTTTGGATTAGTACCCAAAAGCTTAAATATCACTTCAGATGTCATAAGGCCAGTGTTTGACATTGTAGTAAGACTTTGTAATAAGTAAAATGAATCATTGTTTCCCTTGGCCAGCAAAACACGCCTGAACTGCTAGAATAACTTGTCATTTTTTGTTATATTAATAAAATATAAGGATGCTCATAGATAAGACAGGACAAAGTCTTTTAGGTTACTAAGTATGCTATGAAAATGGTGAAGTTTGTTCAATTAATAACCCGTGAACAAAAGCTACTTATAAAATACTAGCGGCACGTCCCGGCTTTTGCACTGTTATAAAATATAAATATAAACCTTTCTTTTCAATCACGTTATCTCTTAAAAAAACCGCAACAAAATCCGTTGCGTAGTTTTGAAGATATAAGCATACAAAGGGACATAGGGACAGAGGAAGCGCCTTTGTTTTATACTATGTATTGATGGTTAAACATATGAACATAAAACACAAAGTCGATTTACATATGTATTGTACCCTCGCTTACTGTACATCCTTCTATGCTTTGCTGGATTACATTGAGATTGCACGTATATCAAAAAAACGATAAAGTCGATTGTCTATTGTGTTAAAATTTAAGTTGGAAACACAAATCTTTCCAGTTTTAAACCCGTATACAAGCCAACTCACCATTTTCACCGTAACTTTCCGGTACAACGTATTAAACCTTTTCATAAAACTTACCTAAGTTTCATGAAACATTCACCGAGGCTCTACATAATTTTATAATAAGGAAATTGAATATTGCAGTTGGTAGAGTTCACCAGAGCCTCCTTCAGTCGAGCTTTCGTATTAGGAAGCCGAGTAAGCCGCTTGTTATATTAGCTAGGGTTGTCGATTATAAAGTAAATATTATCGTTGCGATATACATTTAATAAAGTCTACGCGTTTTTTACGAATTCGCAAAGAAATATCTGAAATAACAATTTATTTACACGGGTGATAGAGTTTGTACTGCAATTAGTATGGGCAAAATATAAGGATGCTCATAGACAAGACTGAACAAAGTCTTTTATGTCCATTAGTATGCAATAAAAATGGTAAAGTTTCCCCCGATGTTGGTCCGCGCTCCTTTGCAGAATAGACCATCTGCCTTCTTGTGGCTGGCAACTCTTAAAAGGCGAGCATAGGCTTACCGTCACTAGCACCGTAACATCTGACTAGGTGGTAGAGTTTCGAAGCGACTCACCCGGATTGGTACCATCGCCTTACCTTACAAGAAAAAAAGTCCAAGAAGCAGGGTAGTTGATAGGCTTGCAGAATAATTAACAACTTTCTCAAAAGATAGCGACGCACCTACATTTATGATGTCTGTAAGCCACGGCCTTTCCGTCAATAGGACCGTGTGTTTGTTCGCTGTCATATCACATAAAATAAAATAATTACATTAAAATGATACAATTATTGCAGTAGCCACATCTTCAAAATCAGTAAGTGCCTTGGGCGAAAAGTATTTAACATTTTTTTCAACAGTGACGTTGAACAGTACGTTAACCATATTGCACAATGGCGATAATAAGTAGAGTAAAAAAGAGAATATTTTCAAAAACATTGTAAATGGCTCAACACAGCGACAAACTAAAATTCGTTTTAAATATTCGTGAGTTGGCACGTATCGTGAGTAAACATCTTTTTTTTTAAACGTTGACGCAGGTTATCGGTTTCACAAAGTATCTATTATGGTAGAAATGTGTAACATAGACAGGAAACGTAATTTTTCAAACAACCTCTCATTCAAAAATTACTCTATTCAGTTACTTTTGCAACTTAAAACTATACAAGGTTATGTCTAAAAGACAATAGCTAATTATTATTACTTTTAACGTCGGGATTGAAAAAACTTTGCAGATAATAGAGATTTAGATTGTGTAAGTGCTGTCATTTAATCTTATTTGCTAATCTGATTTAAATCTAAAAAATGTTTGAAAATTTGTAATTGTAATTGTAATAATTTTATAATGTATAGAACAGAATCACAAAAAAAATGGTAAGCCAAGTTGTTTTAGTAACAACCCTATTACAATAGGTGCTGTAGGTCTACCGCTTATTACTCGACCTACTTAGCAAACTTTGAAGAAGCGATAAATGAGTATACTTACATTGTTACCTGGATTTGCTTTGATTTTGGAGATTCCTGTAAAATTAATAGTATTTAATTTCTAGGGCCAAGCATTTTACATTATTACTCTTATCCAAAACAAACATCCCCGTGTTGGTCCGGGCTCCTTTGCCGAATAGACCATCTGCTTTCCTGCCAGGCAGCTAGTAAAAGGCGAGTATAGGCTTACCATCACTAACACCGTGACATCCTACTAGGTGGTAGAGTTTCGCAGCGACTCGTCCGGATTGGTACCACCGCCTTATCTATTACTGCCAATGCTTGCCGTTGACGTATTCCGGTTCGGAGGGCAAGGTAGCCGGTAACTTACTTTTGTTCGAGGCCCGGCCTCAGGTTGGCAACGCACCATTACCATCTTTGGAGTCTCTAGGCAGCGTGAATTTCTTACCATCAGGAAACACGTCTGCTTCTTTGCCTACCATTATCACAAAAAAACATACAAACGAATAATGTAGGATTTAGATCATTTTGCTATTTCTTTTCTGAAATGTAATTTAATAGATGCTAGAGTTTTGGTACCATCATGAGAAAATATTTACTATGGTGACTTATGCCTTCTCATTTTGAATAATTAAACTCGATTTTGCTTCAATGGGATAACTTGATGCAAACATGGACTTGACTTAAAACAGATGCTAAAGCCCAAGCCGACAACAAAAAATGGTCAAGTGAGAGTCGGACTCGCCCATGCAGGGTTTTGTAGTAGCAATTATCGTAATACAAAAATGATCTCTCGATTTAATAATTTCGTATTTCATACACATGCATACAAAGATATTATTCGAGGGTGGTGTCAAGAGTCTGCGAAACCGGCGTGTTGATATGAAAAGGGGTCGTGAGGTTTGACACTCGATACTCTCTGCCTACCCCGTAAGGGACTTGGCGTATATGTATGTATGTATGTACATGCAGTGGGTTGAAGTTTTCCAATTTTCTAATAAAAAAAAAATGTTGGTCGGGATTGGAAATGTGCCCGGTTGGCGATAGGCTTGCCACCTATCACATTGTGGGACTAAGTGTCTTCGGCTAGTCGTGGGTGCCTTGGCTGTACCTCTGCCTACCTCTTCGGGGATATGGGCGTGAAGATACTTTTTTTTTATCCAGAGATACACCACACTTAATTATTTGATTAAAAAAAGTTGAACTTTACGTTTAAGTATGGTGAACCCCCAAAACTTATTGTTACATTTCTATTTTTATTGCAAAATCTTAATGCGGTTACTTAAATACATCTAATTACCAAGTTTCAATAGCATAGCTCTAAGAGTTTCGGCATAAAGTGGCTGTGACATACGGACAGACAGACAGACAGACATGATGAATCTATAAGGGTTCCGTTTATTAGCATTTAGGTACAGGACCCTAAAAAGATAGTGCTAATAATATTTCATTTGGTACCTTTGCAAAAATCAACAAAATCTTTATCATGTCTTTATATATCATCACAGGGATAATCGCCTTTTTTAATGACGTCATATTACGCATATATAATACATATTGTTAAACAAAAACGTTCGTCAAATCATTATGACGTCAAAATAGAGGCCAACCGGTACACTGTTTAATTTATTCAACCCCTTTCATCGTTTCAGAATTAAGATTCACAAAGTGGAACAGCGGACCGGCAATTCATAAGACGGGCTCAAAGAAAATCTCTGTGTTAAAGACAAACACCTTTCAGATCGGCAGCGCTGGCTCGGAGCTAGATACGCTTTTGATCAGGGAAACCTTGAATTAAAAATGAAACTGGTGCATTAAAAAGTAACATTATGATTTTACAGCTTTGTAGGGTTATAGTATTGTAAAGAACTACCATAATCTCAATCAGTAAATCCAGTAGGGATGATGTAGATGATGATTCGTATAAATTGATACCACTCACCATTTTCCTGCTATGCTCGTCACTGACAGGTTTTGCGATGGCAACGCACAATTATCTTATTGGTATAATAATTCGGGTACTTTCTTTATCAATCAATCATCTTTATTTGCTTTTAGCAGGTAGTATTTGTTGTCTTTTAATTATTTACAGTACTCCTACTATACCAATTAATTGGCATGCAAATTACACACTTTTAGCAATATTATGTCATACAGATTATAAACCAAATGAAATTGGAACTATAAACAAGACAAATAATAATAAAAACTATTTAACATACAATTAAAACCACTACATTGTCAATTTAAATCTTAAAATAAAAAAAGTAATATAAGTTTACCATCTTAAAGACTCAAAATGAAGCAATTACTAAGTGATTCGCTTATTTAGTACCAATTTCGTTTTAATGTTAGAAAATCATAATCATTTAAACGAGGTAGTTTAGAAACTATTTACTACAAAAATAATTATTTACTGTATCTGGTTATTGCATGATTTTGTATTGTGTTAAGTGTTTACGCCAAGACCCTTAAGAAGTAGGCAGAGAGTATCGAGTGCCAAACCATGCGATCCATCCATAAATGCCTGGATTCCTCCACTTTCGTTACCCTTTTCTTACAAACACGATGGTTTTGGCTCACACTAGGTCTCGCCGGGTACCTACATTCATCCACATTCGCATTGTGTATCTGCTGTGATCTATCTTTCATCTGTTCTTTCTACATGTCCAAACTAGCGGAGCATGCTCTTTCTCATTTTAACAGCAAGCAACACTTTGTCTCAATCTTACTTTTTCTCGGATCTCATAGTTACGAATGAGGTCAGGGAGAGCAACACCACAGATTTTCCGTAGCGCTCTTGTATCGACCAGATTTAATGTACTCTCACGCTTTTTCTGACATAACCAACTAATGCTTCCATACGACAACATTATAAAAAGAGAGTAACACTTTGACTCAAAAACTCGCTTTGGAATAGCTTACCCAGCGCTCCATAAACATATTCTCTTCACACACTCTCCTTTCTACAACCATGGTATATCTTCCATCCCTGATAAAAGCACAACCAAGATATACATTTTAATCCACTTATTCACTTATGTAGTGCACTACATCATCTGCTAAAACTCTTACATCCGTTCTGGTTTCGTCTCTTTCGAACACCATAACTTTGGTTTTTCTCGCATTCAAATATAAGTCTCTTTACAATCCCCTTCCATAAGTAAGACCATAGTTTGCAGCTCATATGCTAGCTTCAGAAACCCAAAAGTACAGCATCATCTGCATGAAGCAGGCTGTTCACCACTTGGTCATCCATACGCATTCTCACTTTCATTGACTTTAACGTTTTAATACATTCGTCCAAATACAAAATAAACAAGCGTGTTGGCAACGCTCAACCCTGCTCGACGTCATTAATTTAAGTATTGTAAGAAAACTAATCCTATGAAAGAAAAGAGTTTGTAAATTTAGTAAAGCACAAAAAGATATCTTTGGCAGAATATTCTGCATAATGAATCATACATAGGACATAATTTACCCCCGGAACAAGAAAGATCCAAGTTCATATATTTAACAATTTGAAGTTCTTATTCTGATCAATCAATCGCCTCTGTGGTCTAGCGGTCCGGGTGTTGGACTTGACTGCATGAGGTCCCGGGTTCGAATCCCGGGTCGACCAACAAAAAGAAAATTGGATTTGTCCAATTTTATAATTATAAAAAATGTTAGTCGGGATTGGAAATGTGCCAGGTTGACGATAGGCTTGCCACCTATCACATTGTGGGACTTAGTGTCTTCGGCTAGTTGTGGGTGCCTTGGTTGTACCTCTGCCTACCTCTTCGGGGATATGGGCGTGAAGATAAGAAGATCAATCAGATTAAGATAAATAACAATATATACGAAAACTATAGTTTATGTATTATCTACAACCAAGAAATGTTTTTTGTCTGACATTACCTCAAAATGCCTATAACGACAGGGTCATGTTCCGGTCAAGTGGGCAGGGTTGAATTGGTCCATACCCCAGCAACAGGACAGCGAGCGACGCACCTACAGCATCTATGGTGCCTATAGGCTATAATTGTCTCAAACCATCTGAAGAGCTATGAGTTTATTTGCTGTTTAGTCACGTAAAGTACTAAAGTAATCAAATTATATGCGTGTGATTCGTGGCAACGACATAAATACCCACACATACACAAACTATAATCTCTACAAAACTGACTGGAATCAAACCTGGGCCTAGTCGATAAACGGGGAAGTAAGTTACGCTAACTACTTGTCCGAGGCTACTGTAACAATTGTCTACTCTTTTAACCCCTCGAAACAATAACCGTGACGATGTTTATTCAATTACAAATTGAATTTCCGGTTCTGTCTGAAAAAATTAAAGAAATTAGGGGGTTTTTCTCACGATGGGTATTGATCTGTATCGTAAACACAAGCAAAACATTAGAACGTTTGAGATCTGTTTCTAGATTATTTATGTTGCGTAGGGCCATGACGAATACATCACTAACTGAAAGGACGCTGTATTCTGTAATACAGTTCTTCACTAGCACAAGCAACAGCTTTGATACCTCTTGATAGTGACGCAATTTTTTTTTTATTACAACAGTGCGGTCAGTCAGGTGGTAGAGTCCTCGAATGACCGGTGAAATTGGAATCTCAGGCCTGATTTTTCAGCTGCTATAAAGTCAGTGCTAGTCATTGTGATACTACAGGCTCATATGTGTACAATAGATCAGATGTCTACTAACCCAAAAAATGTTAACAATGCGTTGCCAACCTGTGATGTAAAGCCCTTTTTCTGTAATATTGCTAACCTCAAAACCGCCCTCAAACAGTCTTGTCACAAGTTTTCCAATTTTTGGAAGCATGGAAAGGCAAGCAGGCAAAAAAGTTTCTTGATGCTGTCTCCACGTCCTCTTTTGACATCGTAGATTTTTATGGCACGATGCTTGTCTAAAGTTACTTCTAGAGTAACTTCTTGTATCCTGTACTTCTTTAATAATCACATCTTTAATAAGTATACATAATGATGGAGAGCTCTGCCATAATGGTGGTAAAGTAATCTATCTTGATATTTTTCGATCTAGTCGATAAATAACTAAACTACCTAGTCAAACTGAAAACGCTAGCAGAATAACCTAGTTGTCTAAATAATTAGATTACAGTACTAGGTAGCGATAGGGACATCATATTTTTACACTACGTAAATAATTAACAAAAAAAACCTCTCAAATCTTTGTTTGTTTATGTTTATGATATTTACCCATTGCGAACATTATATAACTTTTAATGTTGTGTTACAGGAGACACAAATTATTTACCACGTACTAAAATATGTTTCCAAAACTTGTTATTGAGTGTTTATAATATACTATATCTATACTGAAATAATTAGGAGCAGCGAAAATGCAACAACCGACTCCAACTATATCCTTGCATACCATGACGCGATTTGATAATTTTGCTTTCGAAAGATAGCTAACGTTTCCGAAATGGTCCCACATAAATTTTATCAACATCCTACTAGCAGTTTTTGGATTACAATTAATAATACATAAATCGGGCCATGATGAAATTAATACGAGACCACCTCGGAATCATGACCTATCTTTCAAAAAAGAAACCATGCAAATCGGATTTCAATGACGGATTAATCGCATAACAAACATACAAAAAAACATAGTTTAATTAAAAACTTTCTCCTTCTTCAGAATCGGTTAAAAATCAAAATATCTTTATGTACCATACAATAGTTTTTGAGGTACAAATACTTAGTATTATGATTCATTTCTGCGAATGAATGATTTCTATTTTTATATTATCCATATTCAATGTCAGCCCAAAATAATCTAAAACGCATATCAGACCTCCCGCTGTCCTCGCGTTCAGTTCAGTCTAAATACGTTGCAGTTTTGCTAGGCTCATATATTTTTCTTCTAGCAAAGGTGCAAATAATAAACCTGTAGCCATGGTGTTAGGATACAAGTCTACTGGCTACCCTTCTATCTAGATCGAAACATGACACTATCATTAGTCCGTAAGGAACAGTTATGGTGGCGCATCTCTACTTCCGAGCACAGCACTATACAACTAGTGGTCTTTTTTATAAATCAATTTAACCTTTGCCTCATACGAGCGGCATGGCAGGAACGCAGATTTGTTCTACACACAGGAGATTCACACCAATATGGGATACGCAAGGATAAGCAACGATGTTTTTTTTTGTAGATTAAGGTACAAAGCAGACGGATTTATTGGGGTTAAGAAACACAGAACGTGAACACACAAAATGTTAAATATACGCTGCTAACCTGAGGCTTAGATGATAAGAACGAACAAGAAGATTAATTTCCTTGTGCTGTCTTCCCGTCCGTATCCCAAGAAGTAAACACATGCACAACTAGGGCACCCGCGTTTAGCCGAAGACAAGTCCAACAATGTGATGGACGGCAAGCCTAAAGCCTAAAGGCGGGCACATATCCAATCCCGGCTGTTGTTGTTAGAAAATGAAAACAAAAACACATTTTCTTTTCGTTGCCTGACCCAGGACCGCATGAAGTTAAGTCCAACATCAGATCGTTAGACCACAAAGGCGATTTTCTTACGGTAAGTCTAAAAGTACCAAAGGTGTTTGTACTGTTTGTCAATATGAGTTAAAAGCCTGCCTAAATAAATTGACGGCCCCTATAGTGGTCCAATTTGGAAAATGGGACAGAACTATCCAAATTGCAGCACCATAGGCTAGTACTGTTGTTATGGAGGCAAGAACAGGTAGATAGTTAAGAGCAATGGGGCCATTCTTTGCAAAACTCTACCATATAATCTTGTTCACAGTGTTAGTGGAAAACAGACTAAAGCGTATATCTTACGAGTTGCTTGATCAAAATGCAATTGACCGTTCATTTTACGAGTCCAAGGACATAAACAACATAAAGGAGCTGCCCATGTTATTAAAAAATACTTCAACGAATTTTAGTGGTGAAGTATTGCCGTACTTGAGTATTTAGAATACGTGCTTCCTCCATAAAATACTCGTAATACTATACGCATACCGCGTGCGTATGTATATATAAGTGTTCATAAAATACTCTGCGTATCTCGCACTTTATACGTGATTATGTTTGCTTATTTAAAAAAACGTATTTCAGCTTCATGTGACCATGCTTACCCCGTGATCGGGACAAAATAATGCAAGAAATACGATGTTCGTATTTTTTTACTTTTCCGAAAAAGTCAATGCTCCCCAATGTTACGTTCCTTGCGAGAGGGTAGGATAGACGACTGCCTTGCATACATAATTTCGGTTGTAGTATCTAAGGTGTTTATAAGTGATGGTTGTTCCTTACCATCCGGAGAACAGTCTGCTTGTGTAAAAGAGTAGCGAGTTAAGACCCTGTCCCTAAAATATTTTTTATTACTTAAAAATGACCTTTAGAAGCACTTCTACTTATTCGACAGTAAATAAACACGACGTAAAAATAATCGCCTCTGTAGTTAAGCGGTCCGGCATCGGATTTGACTACTTGAGATGTCGGGTTCAATCCCCGAGTCGGCTACCAAAAAAAAGTAGAAAATATGTATTTCTAACGCCTCTGCCTACTTCTTCGGGGATAAGGGCATAAAAATACTGATGTAAAAATGAATTTCAGTTTCCCACACGCATAAACATGGTCACAGTACTCAAATGCACGGCTAGCAAACTTTGTCGCAACCATTAAGGAAGTTGTCATTTAAAACCTACACGTTCTGCCAACATTAGGATTTTTAACAAATTGCGGTCGAGTTCACGCTTCACGAAGCACAAGACAAGATTATTAACAAACCAGATAAATAGTAGCCTGTAGCATTATTAAATAATAATGATTTCTATGAGATAAAGTTTCATACAAAGTGTTTGTTTGAAAAGGGTTATGAATGTGAAGGAAGCAAGACAGGTTTGTCAGGATCGTGAGGTCTGGCACTCGATACTCTCTGCCTACCACGTAAGTGACTTGGCGTGAAGATATGTATGTATGTATAAAGTTTCATGGCGTGTGCAGTCGTTCCACCGCCTTCACTATTCGTAATATTATAACGTCAAAGTAAGTGGAGAATACTCCAGTTTTGTGTTCGTTAATGACATTTGGAATATAATAATGTTTATTCTTCTTATAATGTATTCGAGTTCTTATTGCAAAATTAAATCTTATTTAAACAACAGCCTTTTAAAATCATTTACCCATATCATAAACCACTCGAGGTAGACTGTTGCAACTTGTCTATCGTATCCACTATCTTACTTACCTATTCCTGCTATAATGAAATCACCAAGTTTCGATGCGGAGGGTAGGGTAGCCGATAGACTCGCATAATTTGCCTAACACCTCGGCCACAAAACAGCGACGCACCTACTACATCTACGGTGTCTATAGACCATTATTATTTCTTATTATCAGAAGAGTCGTGTACTGATTCACTATTTATCACGTAAAAAAGCTAAATCTGGATACTAATTAATTATTAAAATAATACGCAATTAATTGTGTACAGGATATAGAACTCAAAACGAGGAATGTTAAAATTTTTGTTTTATCTGTACAGTAGCTGATGCCCGCGTGCTCCCATGGGAACATTGTTTCGGGATAAAAACTATCTATCCTATGTGTTAATCTATGTCATATCCATCCTCCATCATCCATCCTCTAAGCTTGTGCCGAATTTCATCAAAATCGGTTAAGTAGTTTTTGCGTGAAGAAGTAATAAACAATCAATCAAACATACAAACTTTCGCATTTATAATATTAATAGGAAATAGGATAGGATTTTTCACACAAAACTTACAGGAAGGATTTTACTAATATTTTGTATAGTAGTATACCTATATGTAGCATGGGTTAACATTTAAACCTTCCGGAAAATATTTCATTTCCATCACTGACGAAGGCAAGTCACTTTAATGAGTGAACGAAGTCGCGGGCAATAGCCTGTTAAAATAATTCTTTAAAAATGACACAGTTAATACGCAAAACAATTATTTATTTTATATAAAATTATTGAAACTTAAAACATGCTATTTTGGTATTCAAAAAATGTTTAATTTAAATTGTCTCACTGTTTGACCACCTCGTTGACCGAGGGGATATGGTACATGCCTAACGTCACCAACCATCCATGAAACTCAGGTTCGATTTCCTACAGGTGCTGGAATTTGTGTGATTAACATCGACGTAAGTATTTTTAGGTCTTGGAATTTGTTAAATTTGTTCTGGTATCGTATTTCAGTGACCAATACTCATTACACAAGTACCTAAGTTGCTAACTTTGAGCACACAATAAAAATAAATAGTACTAAGCCTAGAATACACGTATTACATGCAATTTGAATTGACTTATTAACAGAAATTGGTGGTGATTTTGCTGTTTATAAACTAAACTTATTTCAGACGTGTGCTATCTTTTTCAAATGTAACAAAAACAAAAGAGATAGAATATTTTGGACATGTCAGATTAGTCCGGACATGTCAAAATGTTTTTAATCAACACTAAAATACCTTTACTTTTTTTTTTTTTCGAAATGACTACTGTTGTGTACGTCTATTGACTTTAACAACGTCACCGGGGTAGTGGGCGAGCAGAGTGCTCAGCCAGAGATGTAATTTTGGGTGGGGCCTGGGACCCCCCTCCCTAAGGGTGTCTCCTGTGAGACCGTACCTCGGCTTAGGGTGGGATCTTGGTATACCTTTACTATACTTACACTATCACTAACTTTGTGAGTTATGACCAGGAATGTTGCGAATATCAGCATCAGCATCAGCTGATTATCAGCATTGTTTTCAACATCAGAATCTGCAATAATCGATGCTGATTTTATTGCTGATATTCAGATCGTGACATGTCCGCTAAATGAGCAACTTTCCTTTAACGGCTGGAATTTTCGATCAATCGAAGATCATAAACTGTCACTTGTCGTCACTTGTTCGCGTAAACAACTGGTAAACAAACACATAAAATTGCATTACATATAAAATAATTAAGGGAAAATAACATACCCTTTATCTAAAATGCCTAATATGACTATCACTTTTACCAACAATTTCGTATTTAAATACATTTTAAATACCTATTCGTTTAATAACATTATGTGATAGAAGTTTCACAAGAGTGTGTGTGTGTGTGTGTGTGTGTGTGTGTACGCAGATCACTTTTGTGGCATAATGATCTGGCTCTGGGCTTAGCATGGTCACTTAGATTTTACTTTAATTTTTACATACATCGAACCTGATACCACAATGTGGTCACATTAAAGTTTCGGGCTTAATCTCGAATCTAAAACATAACTTTGCCTGTGGATTGGATAAGTGTCTCGTTGACGATAGTTCACATTATGAGTCTAAAGTACGTACTCGTACCTTAGCCTAATCGTCGGTAATCTGGTTTTACCTCTGCCTATTTCTTCAAGAATATAGGCGTGAATACTTTTTTTCATTAAATCAGCAACCGCATCGGCATCATTTGATATTAATTAAAAAAAAATTAGCATCAGCATCAGCGTCAGCTCATATTGAAAAAACCTGGATCATCAACAACCCTGGTTATGACTATCACCCGTAACCTAACATTTGGTGTTAAAACATGTAGCAAAATTAACAAAAGCATTGATAGAAGAGGGCGTCACTTTGCGGAAATCGATACTTAAATCCAAATAAAATTAATTAATTTGCAATATTCCGCTAAAAATGGTATACGTACTAAGGCGAGACAAAACAGGCAAAATAGTGCGCTATGAATGAATTGGACTTATCGGAAGCCAAAAACCTCCAAATATATCCAGCTACACCTAACACACATTACTAAACTGTTTTATTAGCACCAACAATACACACACTACTAGAAACTCAACTTTAACAAAAATATACCCAAACAGATGAAGTCGCAGCTAACAGCTAGTTTATAAAACAGAAATTAGTTCAAGTTTGTAACTTTCTCACTTG
>NJDC01005138.1:0-13406 GCA_002245475.1 Calephelis virginiensis
TTTCCGTAGTGCTCTCATTTCGACCGCATTTATCCTACTTTCATGCTCTTTCTGAAAAAAAAAGTTTGATGTGTGGACATATTGCATTAATAAAATTAAAAATTAAACTCCAACATCCCTGAAACGCTGGTAGGCTACGCTACAAGTAAATCTAGAGAACCTACGATTAGTCAGAGTTTTTATAATAATATTTCGGTAGGTATATCCATATGTTGATTTATGGTTACACTAGTTGACCGTACAGCGCGGCCCTCCGTGGGTGACTGACTACAATTGACATACATGTCCCTACATTTCTTTAAAGCGTAATTATAAAACACTTCTGTTATAATGTGAATGTGAAGGAAGCAAGACAGGTTTGTTAGGATCGTGAGGTCTGGCACTCGATACTCTCTGCTTACCCCGTAAGGGACTTGGCGTGAAGATATGTATGTATGTATGTATGTATGTACTTCTGTTATAAAAAATCCCATACAAAATGTTGACAAGACGGGTAGGTACCTAACGTATCTTACACTGTTAAAAAGTTATTAGACGTAATGTAGAGCCAAGCTTGTAAATCTACACTCTACAACTCTACACTCCCTAACTTAATTTTTACACCTAAATCAAACGTTTTGACTGTTTCACTACCGCGACTTGGTCGTTAGATGAAAAATGCAGATATTTATTGTTCACTATTTTACTTAAATACTTAATCTATCTATCTTTATAAATAAAAAAATAAATCCTCATCAATCACGTTTGAACGGGCGGGTCCATTTTACTCATTTTTATTTTGTTGTGTTAGTTATTGTCAGGAGAAGGTTCTTAAAGAAACCGGTAAAATTAAAGGAAAAATGGCATAAACAATTATTTAAATCACACTCACTTCTAATAGCTGTTAAATGTCCATCGCAACGAAGAAGTGATACAATAATTCTTGCAGTAATAAAACAGCCAAGCCAAATAATTTGATTAAAGTTTTAAAATTTATTAAGTAATGTATAAGTATACATACATAATAGTAACGGCCGTATCGTGATCAAAGTATGGCTGCCTGGTGTTCTGTTTATCCATCTGGTGGATCTTCTAACTACCAATTTCAATTACTTATCTACAATGAGAGATAGGCCTACTGGAGTTTTGTTGCGAACACATTTTTGTTAATTATTGAAAAATAACAATTACTTACCTTATCTGTGAGGTGGCTCTTAAATCTCCATATCATGCGAATTGGAAATTAGAATAGTATATTTCATTTTAAGTACCTTTTAGTGCTGTATTAGCAGATTAGCGGATTATTTAGTTACAAATATATTCAAGGAATCCGGTAATTTATTGTTAACTACTAACAATAGTGTTAACCAATTACATTCATGCGAACCACTGTTTAAGTCGCTTAAAATTTTGTACAACTTGGCTGTATGTGTATTTGTAAAAAAACATTATCAATTGTTTAAAACAAATGCTGATATGTTGGGAATTTCATGTATTAGAAATAGTGAGAAATTGCATGTGCCGAACCAAAAACTTAAAAAAAAAAGTATCTTCACGCCCATATCCACGAAGAGGTAGGCAGAGGCACAACCAGGGCATCCACGACTAGCCGAAGATTCTAAGTCCCACAATGTGATAGGTGGCAAGCCTATCGCCAACCGAGCACATATCCTATCCCGAGCAACATTTTTTTTTATTCGAAAATTTGGAAAAACCCAATTTTGTTTTTGTTGCCCTACCCGGGATTCGAACCCGGGACCTCATGCAGTCAAATCCAACAACTGAACAACTAGACCACAGAGGCGATTACCAAAAACTTAATATTTATAAAAATAATGTTTACTGCACATCCGTTCGTATATACAGCCAAATTCCTGCTAATCACAAATCACTTCCATTAGAAAGATTTCGATGGAAGGTATTTAACCAGTTGTTAGAGAAAACATATTATAGTGTCACCGATTTATTGTAGACAAAAATTTGTAGTAAAATAATTATTTTAATAATTACTAACCAAATATAATAAAGGTAATGGTTGCCAAGGAGTTTGTTTTGCCCTTTATTCTCCTGTCTGGCTAGGTTTGAAAACGGTGGTATTTTTACGGTAGACAGGATTAAATTTAATTATAGTTTTAAAATGTTTGGTACTAAATAATTAAACCAGATATAAATATCAATAAAGTAATAGTATATGTAATTAAATAATATTTTTTTATAAATATTAAAATATTTGCACACCAAAATATGGTAGACTATGTCGATATACTTAAATATTTTTGTAACTTCTAATTTACACACATATTCCGAAATAAAAAAATGTCTTTCTTTCTTTTGAATTAAATTTTATAAATTCGCTAGTATTGTGTTTTTGACTAACTAAAATGACATAGGCGCACTTCTTTATATATTGCTATTTATATGGTTAGGAGCGTAGTCAATAGCTGCATCGTCTAAGCTCTTTGTTACCTTAAAGGTTATCGTGTGGAGAATATTATGATATATCCTCATTAATTTTGCCTTTATAACAATAATTGGTTTAAACTGAAGACAAGTTATAAACTTTATACCTACTCGATTCCAATATCGCACGAATCTAGCTTCAAAAGTAGCCCTGCTACTTATTAAAGATGGGTTTTTGAAATTGGTAGGGAATCGCCATTCGGAATCTTTCGTAATCCACTGATAGTTTATAATGTGTGCAATATCCATTGCCTCTCATAAACGAGATGAGCTATATCGAAGTACGATATTATGAAGTAACCTTTCCAAAGTTTCTGGTATCGCAGTCAAAAATGTGAAAAGTGTGGAGTGCACATCGAAAATACTTCGGCGCTCGGACAAGAGGGTGTTCGCTAACGAACCTCCGAACTGGGTCAACCATGTATTATGTATTACTTTTAATATTTATCATTCAGAATTCATAATCTTAATCACAAACATTATGCCTTGAAATTTAAAATTTTACTTCGAGTTATTTTGATACGAATTCTTTTATCTTTTAAATCTTGTTTAGTTCATAATAAAAATTAAAAGTTTATTTGTAAAATATAATATACTAGCCGCGGCTTTGCCCGCGATAAATTGAGATGTATGCTATCCTATCTCTAAAGTTGGATCGAACTGCACATGGTGTGCGAATTTTATTATAATTGGTTAAGTGGTTAAGGAGTCCATTGATGACAAACATTGTGACACGAGATTTATATATATTAGATTTCGCATTCTGGTGCATGCGACTCATATGATAATATATTCATAGTGAATACATCAATGGTCGTAGTATGTTAGTTACATAAAAATAGAAAAGCTACTGAGTACTGAACTACAATAGTAATATGAACAAACTTTTAGGAAACTACCTTCAAATGTTCGAAAATGGCACACGTCAGTTTGGGGTAACTTTCATATCAAAAAATAAAAAAAATAAGTTTGCAATGTTTTTTGTTCGCCCAAATCATATGACACTAGCTGCCTTATATCTGAATGCCTTTAGACTTACTTTCAAATTATACGGGTTATAATTTTTCAAGTAAACTTTATACAAATTTGGGTTTACTATGTATCTATGGAAGTCCCGCCTCTTATTAAGTAGTATTTATATACTCTTTGGCACACGTACATAATCATTCATATCGGATCTCGGATCAGAATCAGTATCAGAAAAAAACTGTTTACTGTAAACTAAACCATGCAAGTGATACTTGTGCACGACATTTTTATAAATCGGAATTGCGGCCATACACTGAGAAGAGCTGGTGAAAGAAACACTGTTCCATCCAATGTTCCATCATCATCATTTAAAAATCATTAGAAAATGTCAGAAAAATATTTTTTACAACCATCTCTGAAAAGACTTTAACACATTAAAATTTTGAATATGTTCAACTTTTCAGTCTCAAAAAATTTTTTTCAATGTTCAATGAGTATAAATACCAGTCATTGGCATAGAAAATCTAGTTATTGGCAAAGAATATAACCTGTTATTGGCTCACCTGTATGATACATTATGTTATAAGATAGATACAGGTTTTCAATGTACTTAACTTTTTAAATTATATATTTAAAGGTAAAATATAATAAAATACTAGAATATTTAAAAAAAGTTTTATATATCTTAAGAACAGGAACATAGTTTAGGAAGTTTATTTTCTTACAAAATTTTACTTATAAAAATATTAGAAATAAAAAAATATAAAACACAAAACCTTCAACACTTAATAACTAGCTAACAACGTTATCGACTGAAATTATTTTATTTATTTATTTTATTAAGTTTTGAGATCATTTTGTCCATATCTATCTAAAGAACCTGTTAATCATCTAACTCAGTCAACATTTTTTCTATTTCTTCCGTGGTGTATATTTTATTACGACTACTCCCTCCTCTATGCATTATATTTATATTGACTAACTCCAGTTCGTTTTCTTTATTTTCCACCGGAGAATCATCTCTATCAAATTTATAAAATTTATCTGTAAATAAAATTTTTGATGTTTCGTCTTTAAGATTCTTTTTGGTTTTAGTTTGTTTCTTTGGCGCCGGTTTTTTCATTTTTTCTATTTTCTTTCGCTCCCTTTCCTCTTTCCTTTTTTTGATCCCTTCTGCTTTCTCTTTTTTCAATCTGATCTTTTCACTTTCTTGTGCTTTCCACTCTGCTGATGTTAGCACATAGGGAGTTTTTACTGAGTCTTAACCTTTTTTTGTTGGTGTCTTAGGTAGTAACAAAATGTCATTTAATTTAACGGGAGTAAGGTTTTTTATGGGTATTGCAGTTGTCAGGGATGGAATACTTTGGTCTGAGATGACATTTATTGTTTGAGATTTTGGTAAATCTATGTTCTGATCATCAAGAGTATTATGTGTCTGAACATTGTGGTGTATTATTTCAAAATGAGGTTCTTGTGAATTTTCAACTGTCTTATTTTTTTCATTTGAGCACTGTACTGTTTCATCGATTACACTTTCTTCTAAAATAGGGACTAAGTTTGATTCTATAGATTCGACAATATCATTTGGACAATTGTTGATAAATATTTGCATGTTTTCGATATCAAAATTATCGAGGTCGTCCACTTTATTTACAATTTCTGGTTCTGTGTCTAGATTCTCCTGTTGAAAAATATTTGAAGATGAGGCGAAGAAATGCCAGATTCTCTTTAACAATTTGTTGGAGTCTACAGATGATAGCTCTTCTTTCTCTATGGAATCAATCTTAATTGTACCTAATAATTTAACAAAGCCGTCTTTTGTGAGTGATTTCTCATTTTCTTGTGTAATGTGAGATACATTGGTTGGTTTTGTGTATTTAGCTCCGAGGCATTTACTGTAGTCTACTGCATCTTCATTCCATGGACAAATTGCTGTTGCTCTAAAACCGTTGATAATAGTTTGTGGCTTAATGCTCTTTTCTATTGTGACTTTAAGCAATGGCACAAATTGATTCTTAGTAAGTGCTTGAGATGGATTTGTTCGACGCCATTCTATTACTGTTTTTTGCCATTGTGTTTTTAGAGGCTTGAATACCCGCAACGTCAGCAGGCTGTAATAGTCTTGTACAATTAGGGTACAGTGCAATCAGAACTATCTGTAAATTGGAACAAAGTTCACTCACGGCATATGTTAAGTGCGACTTGCGACCATCTACGAAGAGTATGACTGGAAACATTGTGCCTGTTTTGACCAAGTGGGGGTGTAAAACGTTCTTAATATATTCGTAAAAAATATCGGAATTCATCCACCCATTCTCACTAAGACCCACGCCTTAATCTTCAGGTATTTTATTCGTTATTTCTGCAGGTAATCTTTTATATGGAAAAATAACCATCGGTGGAGTGAGATTACCATCTGCACAAAAAGTGAACATAACCGTCAACGAATTTTTGGCCTGGGCGTGATCGACTTCGTAAACGTTTCTTTCTCCCTTTGAACTCAAAACAACGCCGGTTTTAGGACACAACACAAAATTAGTTTCATCTCCATTGAATACTCGTCTTGGATCAGAAAGTATGCCGAATAAATTGTTATGATCAAAATAGGCTTTGATTTGCCGAAACCATCCTCTAACGTCTTTTTCGGACACTGTTGCTGTACGAGAAACAAGCGTAGGATGTCTGGCTAAAAATAACTTAAACCATTTCTCGCCATTCTTAAAAGAAGAAACACGATTCCTTTTTTTAGGAGGTAAGAAACACTTTTTATTAAGTCATCTTTTCTTTTTGGGAAGCCTTTTTGGCTACTAACTTTGACCCAGTTGACTAGAACCTCTTCTTCCTCGTTATTTAAAATTGTAGGTGGGCCTGGTTTACAACCATGCTCTGGGTTTTTTAACCTGAATTGGATGTTTGAACGTGGCACTTGGAAGGTTCTGGCAGCAAGTTTTTTACTCATACCCTTGGCTATCTCTAAAAGGGCTTTCTGCAAATTTTCTTCTGAATATGCCTTCCGCTTTGTCTTAGTAACTTTGGTTTTATTAATTTTCTTAGTATGAGGTTTCATTTTGAAGGTAGCTGAAAATAATGAAGATTTTTTCATTTTGGCACCCCAAGCAACCACCTATTGGCCCCGATGCTAATATATGGTTTTGCATACAATTGGCAGTGGGTCAACATTTGGATGATTATGTTTTTTAGTTGCAACATGCATTTATTTAAAATCTTAATCGAAAAAGAAAAGAAATAAAGTATATTTTGTCATAAAAGAATATTTACCTTCATAACCCAATATTGGCACATGTGCCAATAAAAAGGTCTGACTTGTATTATAAGTACCAAATGCTGGCCCCCGAAAAAAATATAGAAAATGGGTCTAAACATTAAAAATTATGACTAAAATGGGAAGCTAAATAGCTAAATTATCGAGCTAAAGATTATCCGTCACCAAAATTCTAAAGATTTACGTAATTGATTAAGATTAGTAAACCCCTTACCTTAGCAAAAACACAAAATTTTGTGAAAAAAAATATCCAGATCTGAACACGAGCAAACACGTTCTCATTGCGGCGCCATCTTTGAAAAGGAAGAATTTTTGTGTTGCCAGTACAATAACAGGTTAAACCTACTATTTATTACATGAAAAAATACTGTATTTTACTACTAGTAACCTTATTATTTATAAGTTAATGCAACGTGCCAATAAATTGGTCGAGTGCCAACAATAGGTGGTTTTACCCTACTCATAGAGAAGAATTGTATCTACATATACAATAAATGCAACCATAGCCTTACACAGCTACGAGACAGTGGCGCCCCATAGGTATATCAAGCAAAAACTACTAGGAACGGGGTTCTTTTATATTCAATATTTAATTACTTTTGAATTTGTTGATAAAAAAAACAAATTGCCACTAAAATTTAAAAAACACAAAATCGTTTATTCAACTTACAAAAAACACTTATAAACGCAAAGGGTACAATAACATTACAATAATTAGAAATTTTAGGGGCAACTCAATTTCATATCAAATAAGGAAATTATATCATGCATAGAAAATAATAAGCCAAACAGAAATTGTTTTTTTAACATTTTAATTCTAAATTTTTTACATTTCATCAATAGTTGTTTTTAATGCAAATGCAAGAAAACTGTTATAAATCACATTCATGTCTTCATTTGGCATTTTTTTATAATCGTTTACGGACATTTTAAACAAAATTCACCATTTTTTAAAATCACTAGCAAGTTAACCTAAAAAGTTTCCAAACGTAACTTTAATACGTCGAATGTCCTTTTTTTAAAAATATAAACACTTGAGACCAGTAAAAACACCGTAATCTTTAAATTGGAATGATGCGGCGAAATCACAACTCACTTAACACAAAATATCGTCACAAATCAATTAATGTATTTATACTAATGGCGGCTTCGGATTTCTAACAAACTTGCAGGCCAGTGTGACCGGTTATTTCACATAAATAATAAGAAAAATCAGCAATTCCCTAATTAATTGATAAATGAGCTATTTATTAAAATATAACGTATATATTATAAATAGCAATATTTTAATAACACTTGTATGTATATTATTTTTTTGGTAGTGCAGCCTATATCAGCACACCCACATGCAAACATTTTGTATGTGTTAAGTGCGAAAATACGTCTATACGAGAAACAGGAGCCTGTTCGTATCCATCGAAGGCAAAGATAAAACCAGAGCATAGAAGACTAACCGAAGACACCATGTCCCACAATATGGTAGGTGGCAAACCTATTGCCAATTGGCCGTCTGTCAAATTCCGGGCAACGTTGTTTTCACTAGAAAATTGAAAAACACATACTTATTCTTTTTACTGCCCGACGCGTGAGAATCGAACTCGGGACCAAAGAGTAGGTATATAATCACTACTTTCTACCCAGGACCTATTTTATTTTATCAAATTAGTTGAATTTTTTGGAACCAAATGTTAATAACGCTAGTATTGTATTTAATTTTTTGTAAACACATGGCAAAAATCCGATTCTAATTTCCAATTTGTATGAAATCAAGATTCAAGAGTAAGCCTACTGGTTTTCAGTTTAAACCAATTATTGTTATAAAGGCAAAATTAATGAGGGTATATCATAATATTCTCCACACGATAACCTTTAAGGTAACAAAGAGCTTAGACCATGCAGCTATTGACTACGCTCCTAACCATATAAATAGCAATATATAAAGAAGTGCGCCAATGTTCTTTGGCAAATTTATATAAATACCGTTGGAATCGACATATAACTCAACAGCATATCTTTCCAACAAGTTGTCTCTTTTTAACAAATGTTGATGTTATCTATGCCGAAAGAGATAAAGACATTTTTGTCTATGCTCATTTCCGTGTCTATTTAAAGTGACGTCATAACAGTCCTCATGCTTGCCAAGAACTCCATAATATTTTGTGTTCAATTTTATAGTGATGTATTATTACAGATGTTGATATTTAATTCACGTTTCCAGAAAATAATTGGACAACATATGAACGGATACCAATGGCATTGAAAATGTCAATCACTGTCTATAGTAATCAGAATTCATTTAAGTGCTCTCTTTAAAGTAAAGAAATTGGTTTGAATGTAACCTGATCACATTTTTTTGTAATGATAATGAATCTTGTAATAGATATAAAGAGTGAACTTATATAAAGATAAACAAATTTGCATATCAGAATGTAAAAAAGTATGTTGGTGAAAAGTAAATAAATTCTTGGTGTGCTCAGTAAAGCGAGACAGTATTTCAAGCCGACCCATCGCTTACAACTATACAAAGTGCAAATTCGGCCTCATATAGTACTGTTCTCAAATCTGGGCAGGGGCTCCACAGTACCAGCTCCTTCCGTTTGACCGCATTCAACGTAGAGCAATTCGAATTGTCAATGGCCGGGCAACGTAGAGATGTTGGGTCCCTCAACGTTTTCTACCGCATCTATCATGGGGAATGTTCTGAGGAGTTGTTTGATTTAAATCCAGCCGCTGATTTCCACCTTCGGATTTCGCGACAGAGTTTAAAGTATCATGCCCATCATCTTGATTTAGGCGATCTACAACTGTGCAATTCCGAAGACATTTTTTACCTCGCACAACACCTTTGTGAAATCAGTTACAGAAGGCGATATTCCCAAACAATTATGACTAAGGGACCTTCAAGAAAAGACCGTACTCATTCCTAAAGGTCGGCAACGCATTTGTGATACCCCTGGTGTAGCGGATGCCCGTGGGTGGCGGTGATCACTTTCTATCAGGTGATCCACTTGCTCGTTTGCCTCCTCTTGTATTCTTTCTTTCGTTCTTTCGTTTCATTACCTACATTCCCCTTTTTATACCCAACTGAGCAGCGCTAAGTAATTAAGTAAGTTTATAGTAGTAATTTCAATCGGTAGGTAAATCATAATTCTTATCTATTTACCTAAATTAAACTATCGATAATCCCTAATAGATCATGTATCGATATCGATTGTCTACTTTTTCTGTACAGCCTTAGTAACGTCAGATTGGCAGCCATATTTTATAGCAAACGGCAACAAAAACGCCAAAACTGGACATCAGTCTGATGTCCAGTTTTGGTGCCATCGAGAGAAAAGGGGTCAAAGTTTTTTCATAATTATTGAATTTCGTGTTAATATTGAGTGAAATTAGTTAATTTTGGTGGAATTTTGTACATTTTTGTTCAGTGAAAATGCACAAATGAAATAATCATGAAGTAATTAATTAAAATTGATATAAAATTTGTTGCAAATTTCTACTTGCCTAATGGAAAAATACTAACGTATAAGCCAAAACCTAAAGAAAGAAAGACTGAAGTCGAGTTTTGGCGCCATCGAGAGAAAAGATGGTCGAAGTTTTTTTTATAATTATTGAATTTCGTATTCATATTGAGTGAAATTAGTCAATTTTGGTGACATTTTGTACATTTTTGTTCAGTGAAAATGCACAAATGAAATAATCATGAAGAAATTAGCGTATCGTATATGTCCTCGTTGCCTCCAAATCTCATTACATGAGCTTGAGTAATGAGGCCACCGCTTTACCCAAGAGCCTGACATGACTTACTGATGACTTATGACTGATGACTAATTATAATTGATTAACATTGATATTAAATTTGATGCAAATTTGTGGTTTAGACCTGTTGCAAATAAAATATTATTTTTCAGATCAACACTAGTTGCTTTTCAAGACCTGCTGCCAGAGGATCCTCGGCTGTACGACAAGATGCGGCCACCTAAGAAGGATGATCAGCCTACTATCGTCAATTTCCACGTCACCGTCATGGGGCTTGATTCTATTGATGAAAACTCTATGGTAAACATACCATTAAAATATTTTATTAATTTTACTGTACCTATCACGTCAATTTTTTATGTTTTTTTTATTATGTAGTTAAACGCATTTGCATTTAGTCGATCTAAATGTATGTAATTATATAGTTGTCTAAATTATCCGCTAGAGGCGCTGACAATAACTCATAACATTTTGGTCCAAAACGCAAACCCAATAGTAAGTAAGCTCACACCCAGCACTATTGACATATATAATTGTCTCCTCCTCCTAAAACTCACGAGCTTAAGACATTTGAGTAAAGCTGTTTGGTTAAACTGCGCTGCTAATGTAGAAGCGCATTAGCAATAATTGCGAACAAATTCAAAGCCGTTTTTACCTAAATTCGGTCTTTTTTTATTTTTGTTTTTTTTTTGCGAAATTTCATTGAATGGCCGCCTCGTTGGTCGAGTGGCTAGCGTACATGCCTAACTACACCGAACAACCGCGAGGCTCGGGTTCGATTCCCGACGAGGGCAGGCATTTGTGTGATGAACATTTAGATGTCTTAAATTATGTTATGTTTATTAAATTTATTCTGGTATCTATTTAAGTAGACGCCTCTGTGGTCTAGCGGTCCGGATGTTGGACTTGACTGCATGAGGTCCTGGGTTCGAATCCCGGGTCGGCCAACATAAAGAAAATTGGATTTTTACAATTTTCTAATAAAAAAAATGTTGGTCGGGATTGGAAATGTGCCCGGTTGGCGATAGGCTTGCCACCAATCACATTGTGGGACTTAGTGTCTTCGGCTAGTCGTGGGTGCCTTGGTTGTACCTCTGCCTACCCCTTCGGGGATATGGGCGTGAAGATACTTTTTTTCTATTTAAGTATATCTATGTAGGTATTAGTATCGTTGACTAGCACCCATAACACAAGCATATAATTTGCTTACTTTGGGGCTAGATTCAATTTGTGTAACTTGTTCAGGGATATTTATTTGTTTATTATTATTTATAATGTGAAAGAACATTTTACGTTCATTTTAATGCTATATTTATTTTAAAGCTATTTGTAGCTATTCATTGATACTAATTTACTTAATAATATTAAAAGAACCGCCTTCAACATATATATGAATATATACAATACACCAAAATAATATTTTTCTATACATTGAAATAAAATTGGAGTGTCTGTTTGTTAAATATTAAAATAATCGTCTTTTACTACAGTGAATTTGTATATGATCCAAAATATGTTTTTCAAATTTTTGTCTATCTGTTTGTTCCGGCAAATTTTTGAAACGACTGGTGCGATTTTGACGGGACTTTCACTGGCAGGTAGCTATTTTAATAAGAAGTTACTTAGTAGCCTAAGTCACTCCTTCTCAATAAAAAAAAAACTATATAACGTTTGTGTTCAATTCCAAGAGGACGAAGTCGCGGGTAAAACTAGTGATCAATATATTTTTTTCGGATGAGAGAACTAGTGTTGAGAGAGCACGAGATGAGTACTACTGTTATGCATGTCATCTATTTGTATCTGCGATTGTATAGGTAAGCTAGCAACAAGGGTCTAAGATTCAACAACTTGACCTCATGCTTCTTCTGACCTCAAACCAAAATATCGATCTAACAGTATCGAACACTTACATTGTAACAGAAAGGATAGGCAATTTTCATTGCCCTTGACCGCCTCGTTGGTCGAGGGATTAGCGAACACGTCTAACTACACTGACTAACCGCTAGGCTAGGATTCGATTCCCGACGGGTTCAGATATTTGTGCAATGAACATATAGATGTCCGCATTTTCGGGTCTGAGTTTTTTATTAAATTTATTCTTGTATCTATTTAACTCTTTTTCCATATGAGTATTGTTAACTAACACCCTTATCACAAGCATGTAATTTGATTACTTTGTGGTTAGATCAATAATGTATTTTTTAGTTACTTTTTTTAAATTGCAGGGTCTAGCAATCCATAGCCGGAGTCAAAGGTCCATGCAGATTTTACAAATACATTTCATTTTTTAATATATAAATATTGCTCACTTCGCTCAATAGGACTCACTTACACATCGATACAAATTGTACTTACCTATGGTCACAAATAAAAAAGCTTATTGAAAAATGCTCGTACAAAACTAGGACATCTTACTCGTCAATATAATTATAGACCATGGCATCCTTATTATGTACTAGCTGCTACCTGCGGCTTCGCCCGCGTTTTCACAGAAACCCGGTGTGCGATCGGGATTAAAAATAGCCTATATGTTAATCCAGGTCACAATCAATCTGTCTTCCAAATTTCAGACAAATCCGTTCAGCCATTCGAGCGTGAAAGAGTAACAAACATCCATACATCCATACTTACAAACTTTCGCATTTATAATATTAATAGGATAGACATTTATATATGGACATTTATGATTGACGTATTTTATATTTAGATATTTTATGTTTTGATATTTATGTGTGGACATTTATATGTTAACATTTTATGTATTGACATTTATGTATGGACATTTAAATATTGACATTTGTGTACGGACATTTAAGTATGGACATTTGTGTATGGACATTTAAGTATGGACATTTGTGTATGGACATTTGCGTATGCACTTTTGGAACAAAATGTACATTCGGATATTTTAATACCATGGTTTGTTATAGACTTACGCGGCAGACATATTTTTTGC
>NJDC01005139.1:7191-24330 GCA_002245475.1 Calephelis virginiensis
CAAGACACCGACAGAAACAACTCTAGTTATATGATTACATTACTTATATAACTTTACGTCAAATATCGAGTGCAAAATTTATTTAGTTCACTAACACACCGGTTTCGACGATTCTTGACGCGACCCTCCGACATATAAACAACAACTCACAAACCACTAGGACCCAAAAATCTGACCGAGTAATCGTGTAGTAAACATATAAAAAATTGAATTGAGAGGATTTGGATTTGGTTATTTTCTCTTATTTTATTTTGGATTTGGTTAAAATATTTTGGATCTCTTATTTTGGATTTGGTTAAAATATTGACAGAACAAATAATATTAAAACTTTGTTGAATTTTATATATCAGTCTATTAATTTAACTCATTCTTTTATTTTTGAATATTTAAATTTATTTCGTTATGTAAGGTTAAAATTAATTATTTTTTGCACTAATTAAAAGAATTGACTAGCTTTTTGACTTTTGTTTTAACTAACACTTCAATTTGTTTGATCTGAGTTAGCACCTATATAACACGGACTGCCAATTGGCCTTTATAGATGATATTTATAAGTAATAAGTGGTTAGGTCCTAAGTGGATTCAGATTGTAATAGCCTCTGTGATCTAGCGGTTCAGGTGTTGGACTTGACTGCATGAGGTCCCGGGGTCGAATCCCAGGTTGGGCAACAAAAAGAAAATTTCGTTTTTCCAATTTTCTAATTAAAAAAATTTGCTTGGGATTTGGATATATACCCGGTTGGCGATGGGCTTGCCACCTTTCACATTGTGGGACTTCGTATCTTCGGCTAGTCGTGGGAGCCCTGCTTGTGTCTCTGGCTACCTCTTCGGGTATATGGGCGTGAAGGCACAAAACGTAGTTTATTTCACAAACTGTCGTTTTACTTGATAACGTATTTCAAATATTAATTGGTACGTAAACTTATACGTATTTTCGAAATGTAATAATATAGACATACACACATATTTTCTTACCAAGTTCCTTACGTGCTCGGCAGAGAATATCAGGTGTCAAATGTCCGTGACATGATATGACAGTGTCCTTACTGGCCGCGGCTTGGGGCTACGTGCTTATTTGCTGTCTTTTGCCATTTTATGATGGCAATAAAAAACACACTTTTATTCATCTACAATACATTTTCCATCAATTCGACAGTTCAGCACTGCATCATCAACTAAAACTCTTACACCGTTCTTCCTCCATCTCTTTCACATCCAAAATTGAGCCTCTTTTTTATACAATCACCTTCCATAAATGTGTCCAGTGTTTGTGTGCACTGCTCCAGCGGAAAAAGGTCCGAATTCATAATTTGGATTATACAGATAATTTGTATATGACGTGTTATATGTATAAAGAAATGTGCATCCAGCTATTAGCACCTCCGACATTGTAGAGCCCAGAAGCACAGCGTCATCTGCATAAAGCAGGCAGTTCATCACTTGTCCACCAATACGCAATCCCTCATTCATTGATTTTTTACCTTTGAAGGCATTTGTACATGATAAACAAGCGTACTGACAACACAGAGCCCTACTACAGCAAACATCAAATCTTATGTTAGCGACCACCTGCACACATCATTCACAATCCAAATTTAATATTATTATAGGAACCTCTTGTAGAATTTGGAACTAGCCCACCATAACTCAATTCCACATAATAAACGTTAATTTGACATAATTACAATAAAATTATTTTTAATTTATTCAAACATTTAACCTCCTCTAGTAAAAGAACCAAACCTACATTGACCTTTACCGAGTGTTTATAGAATAAAACAAATTTTATTATAAACTAGTTGCTCCGGCAAATTTCGTTTCATCTGTAATGTATGACATTTTGATATTACATCTAACTAGGTGGTAGAGTTTCGCAGCGACTCACCCGGATTGGTACCACCGCCTTACCTATTCCTGTCGCCATAACGTCATGGCGTGTTCCGGTTTGGAGGGTAAGGTAACCGGTAAACTTACTTTTGCTCGAGGCCTAACACCCCGGCCTCAGGTTGGCAACGCACCATTACCAACTTTAGTGTCTCTAGGCGGCGTGAATTTCTTACCATCAGGATATCCACCTGCTTGTTTGCCTTCCAATATCATAAAAAAAAACTAAGTGTATGTTTTGCATGCATGTTACATAATAGGAATTAGCAATTATTGTCTAAATATCGCGTGATTTTTGCCTATGCCCTTACAAGTTACGTAACAACCACAACGGTCACACTTTAAGTGGAACATCACATTTAAGTTAACAGAACAGAATTAAAAGAAAAGCTAAACGATTTGACTTATTCGTTGCTAAAAAAGCTAAAATGTTCTAGATATTTGTTTATTGCCAATCAGGGACCCAGCCCTTTTGACAGCATTAAAGAATCTTTACATCCATATCGTGCACGCCTAACTATACTGACCAAACGCGAGGTTCAGGTTCGATTCCCAACGGGGACAGGCATTTGTGTGATGAACATTTAGATGTCTGCATTCCTGGTACCCAGACCTGATTTGTTAAATTTATATAGGTATCTATTTAAGTATTTCTATGTATTCGTATCGTTGACTAATGGGTGTTAACCCATAACACAAGCATATAATTTGCTTACTTTGGGGTTAGATTCAATTCATGTAAATTGTTGCCAAAGGATATTTATTCATTTATTATTAATTTATATCCCGGAAGAGGTAGGCATAGACACAAGTAGAACACAAACGAATATCCACAGATACTTAATCCCTCAATATGATAGGTGCAAGCCTATAATAAGTCGCCTCTGTGGTCTAGGGTCTGGAGTCGGACTTGACTTCTTCAAGTCCCGAGTTCAATCCTCGGGTCGGCAACAAAAAAATTAGAAAATGTACTAGTATGTTTCTTATTTTCTAATAAAGATAACGGTGCCCTTGATTGGATATGTGCGCTCTTTGCGACATGCTTGCCACCTCTACTACACCCTCTGCTTACCCTTTCGGCGATATAGGCGTGAAAATACTTCCTATAATCATTTGAACGATGATTTAAAATTTTAAAATGATGAAATTTTATTTGTATTTGTTTTTAGTGGGATGTATGTGAACTACCAGCTCATATTAAGGTTTTGCATCAGATTTTGAACATCTGAAACAATATCGTTTTTGTGGTCTAGCTGTCCGAGGTTGGACTTCTTTTTACGAGGTCTCAGGTGCGATCTCCGGGTCGGGCAATAAACAGAAAATGTTTTTCTAAATTTCAAAAATCGTTGCTAGGTATTGGCGATAGGTTTGCCACAAATCATATTATTGTGGGATTTGTTGTCTTCGGCTAGTCGTGGGTGGAATGGTTGTACTTCTGCCTTCTTCTTCGGAGATACGGGCATGAAGATAGGTACTTAAAATAAAATTCGCTTAACGTTTCGGTTTTCAGGGGAAACGTTTTGAATTATTATTTCAAGTACGTACTCAAACTGTGCTACGTTCTGGGAAATTTATGTAATCATCGGTATTGTTTGCATTTTTTAGGCATTTGGGTAAATATGTTGTGAAATTTAAATTGTTAGCTAGTGAACATTTTTAAACATGTTTAAAAATTTAAAATGCTGTAGATGTTATCGTGAGATACGGGCTCGTACGGTATTTCCTATTAGCCAAAAAATAACAAATGTTTAAACATTTATCATCTTGGGTATGCTATTATAATAAGGACACAATTTGCGTAGATACATTTTGCGGTGAACAAACTGTAAGATTTAAAGAAAAACCTATTTGAGAAGGCAATTAATCAGATAATTCAGCTGCTATTAGTCTATATATGTTCAGACGTTTGGAAGTTATCTAAACTTTTATACCTAGTAAAAACCTCGAACTCATTGAGATTATCCAGAGAGATTTGTGCCAGTAGCTATATAAAAAAAATAAAGAGAAATCTAAATTAAACTAGTGACATTAATACATTTCCTATAGCATAGTTTGTTCACCGCAAAATGTATCTACGCAAATTGTGACCTTATTATAGTAGGGGATCACAAGCTGATAAATGTGAGGTCACTCCAGCGTTATCGCAGACCTAAAGGACATTGTTGTTTTGTTATCGCAGAATGAAAATAGGTAATGTCTTTATATTTTAGCGATGCAAGAGGAGTCTAAAATCTTACAAAAATATTACAGTCAGTTGACAAGCAAGTGCATCAGGTATTTATTTAGTGTTTGTACATAGTAGATGATTATGGGTGTTAAGCAGCCAGGTTTTCGTAATTGTTTATGATCGTAGATGACTACTTTATAAAGATTCTAACCCACCCACTCTCGCAAATTACGACAAATCATCCGAACATTTACATGTATAAACTAAGTATTCTTAATCTGACATGCTTGAGTATATGTTTAAACCAAAAAAAGTTAAACAGTCTGCTCTACACGCTCGTCTCTATTTAAAAGTATGCTACATAATAAATATGTTGAACCATGGTACAACGTATCTTCCTTATTATAATCTGACCCACTTGAGCAGCTGTCCAAATCGTCACTTGTGATCCCCTACCATAACGTTTTTGAGACACGTAATTAAACGACAAATGAAATGGGCAGCGGTCACGAGTTGCGGTTTCTATCACGATGCTCGGGTGTTAATCATGATAATTTATTGCTTTAAACACCTTTAGTGCGTACTTTTTAATTACATTTTTGGTTTTTATGTTATTGAATTAGGTTTACATTGAAAATCTATTATAATTAAAGAAAATAGTTTATTGTTTTGGTCATCACTAGGTCATGAAAAAACTCCAAAAAAACTAGATGTCACTTAAAGACAAAAGAGCAAAAGCTCATTTTTACATGTACTTCGCCAATTTCGTTCCACTACTACTTAATTCAAAATTTGAATTGAAAATTTTGTATACCTATCAATATATTATAGGAACTACGTAACTATACTTAATAGCTGATGTCAAAAAAATGTCATCATATACTTAATACCTGATGCGCTTGCTTCTAAACTGACTGTAATTGTTAATTTAGAATTTAGATATTTTCCACATTGCTAAAATATAAAGATATGACCTTTTCATTCTCGGCCATGTAATCAACCTTCCTTTAAGGTATGCCATAACGCTGGATTGAATTTATACTTATCATCTTGTGATCCCCTGCTCTAATAAGGTCACAATTTGCGTAGTATTATTTTTCGGTAAACAAACCATGCTATAGAAAATGTATTAAAGTCACTAGTTTAATTTAGATATCTCTTCAATTTTTTTTTATGTAGCTACTGGCACAAATCTCTGTGGAAAACCTTAATGACTACGAGGTTTTTGCCAGATATAAAAGTTTAGGTAAATTTCAAACGTCTGAACACACATAGATTAATAGCAGCTGAACTATCTGAATAATTGCCTTCTCAAATAGGTTTTTATTTAAATCTCACACTTTGTTCACCGCAAAATGTGTCTACGCAAATTGTATCCTTATTATAATAGCATACCCAAGATGATAAATGTTTAAACATTTGTTAATTTTTGGCTAATAGGAAATACCGTACTAGCACGTTTCTCACGATAACATCTACAGCATTTCAAATTTTGAAACACGTAAAAAAATATTCACTAGGTTACAATTTTAATTTGATAAAACATTTACCCAAATGTTTAAAAAATTGCAAACTATATCGATGGTTATAAGTATATCCTAGAACGTAGGAAAGCTCGATGATGTACTTAAAATAATAATTCAAAACGATTTCCTGTCACGCTGAAATTTAAAAGAAACAATCCCCGTATCCCCGAAGACGTAGGCAAAAGTACAACTAGTCCACCCTTGGCTAGCCGAAGGCTCTAAGTTCCCATGTGTGTGACAGGTGGCAAGGTCCGGTACAGTTTTTTTTTTAAATTTAAAAACACATTTTCTTTTCATTGCCCGACCCGGAGATTGAACCTGAGACTTCGTGAAAACAAGTCCAACCTCGGATCGCTAGACCACAAAGACGATATTCTTTCAGATGTTTAAAATCCGATGCAAAACCTTAATATGAGCTGGTAGTTCACATACATTCCACTAAAGGTGTGTGTGTGGTAGTGTATGGTAGATAGGGTAAAACTCGATCGTTATAATTTTTGATTAAATTAATAAGTGCTAGCCTAGTAGTAAATATATTTTAACAAATTTATGTGTAAAATATATTAATAACAAAAATAAAAACTACAATTTGTTTATAATTAAGTTAGATATTTGCACACTACAATGTGGTAGAATATGTTGGTACGAATAAGTGTTCTGTAACAACTTTTAAACACACATATTCCTCAAATAAATAAATTTCATTTCATTTCAGTAAAAACAAATACAAATAAAATTTCAGCATTTTTAAATTTTAAATCATCGTTCAAACGATTAAAGGACATACTTTCACGCCCATATCTCCGCAAACCGCGCACATATCCAATCAAGGGCACCGTTATCTTTATTAGAAAATAAGAAACACACATTTTCTAAATTTTTTTGTTGATTGAATCCGGGACTTCAAGAAGCCCCAGAGGCGACTTGCACCTATCACATTGAGGGAGTTAGTGTCTTTGGATATTCGTTTGCGTTCTAGGACTGTCTATGCCTACCTCTTCCGGGATATAAATAAATAATAAATAAATAAATATATTTTTATTTTAGCACTTGCCCTGTGCTTGGGATAGATTTCTATAAATTTTAAAGAAAGAAAAAAAAATTCGCCCCAGACAGGATTTGAACCTGTAACCTTTCGTCTCAAACCGACGAATGCTCTAAGCAATTGAGCTACTGAGGATTCAAGTCCCGTGGCGAAATTTTTAATCCTTTCTAACCCGTTAACGCGGGTAGTTATGTCCTATAGAAATCCTGTCTGGGGCGAAATTTTTTCTTTCTTTAAAATTTATAGAAATAAATAAATATTCCTGTGCAACAATTTACATAAATTGAATCTAATTTATTTATATGCTTGTGTTATGGGTGTTAGTCAACGATACGAATACATAGAAATACTTAAATAGATACCTGAATAAATTTAATAAACCAGGTCTGGGTACCGGGAATGCAGACATCTAAATGTTCATCACACAAATGCCTGTCCCCGTCGGGAATAGAACCTGAGCCTTACGGTTGGTCAGTATCGTTAGGCGTGTACGATATGGATGTAAAGATTCTTTAATGCTGTCAAAAGGGCTGGGTCCCTGATTGGCAATAAACAAATATCTAGAACATTTTAGCTGTTTTAGCAACGAATAAGTCAAATGGTTTAGCTGTTCTTTTAATTGTGTTCTGTTTACTTAAATGTGATGTTCCACTTAAAGTGTGACCGGTGTGGTTGTTACGTAGCTTGTAAGGGCAAAGGCAAAAATCACGCGATATTTAGACAACAATTGTTAATTCGTATTATGTAACATGCATGCAAAAACATACGCTTACGTAATTTCATCCATCCATACAAAAAAAAGTATCTTCACGCCCACATCCCTGAAGTGGTAGGCAGAGGCACAACCAGGGCACCCACGACAAGCCGTACGTACATTGACACATTGTGGGACATAAGTCCCACAATGTGTCAATTGGCAAACCTATCGCTAACCGAGCACATTTCCAATCCCAAGCAACTTTTTATGAAAATTGATAGGACGGAAGAGTGTGAAATTTGGCAAACTTATAGCTGTTTATTTGTAGGAGAAATGCATATATTTTAAGACTTATATTTTTCAATAATAATGCTTATAAAGTGGATGAAATCAAAAAATAACCATTACACCTACTACCATACCCATAGTATATAAGATCATTTGCCCGTGTTGATCCGTGCTCCTTTGCAGAATACACCATCTGCCTTCCTGCCAGGCAGCTCGTTAAAAGCGAGCATAGGCTTACCGTCAATAACACCGTGACATCTGACTAGGTGGTAGAGTTTCGCAGCGACTCGCCCGGATTGCTACCACCGCCTTACCTATTCCTGCCGCCATAGCGTCATGACGTGTTCCGTTTTGGAGGGTAAAGTAGCTGGCAAACTTACTTTTGCTCGAAGCCTAACATCCCGGCCCAAGGTTAGCAACTCACCATTACCACCTTTGGTGTCTCTAGGCGGCCTGAATTTCTTACCATCAGGAAATCCGTCAGCTTGTTTGCCTTCTAATGTCATAAAAAAAAAGATAAATTTGATATTCGATCGGTCTGTCTGTTGCTCTTTCATGACTAAACCACTAAACTGATTTTGATAAAATTTGAAAAACATATAGCTAATAATACAAGTACAAGTATTGGCTGTTTTTTTTAAGTGAAAACTTCTTTAGTAGCGTTGCGCACTTTTTTGGAATGGGTAAAATATTTCTAAACTCGCGTCAGGACACGTAACCTGATCGAAAATTCGTAAGACGGTTGGAGAGTAAACATCCGGCGCGGCTGAAGGAGAAGAATTAGACGGCGCTGGGCGCTTGCGTGAATGTTCGTGTTGTCATGTTTGTGTATTGTATTATATATTGTATTCTATCACATAAATGATAGTACTTTCAGTAGACGATTAAAGCAATTCGTTCTAAATTATTCCCTAACCATATCAAAATATCAAAAATGCACAACGTTAATATTCAAGTTTTCACTTCTGCCGGCACTCCCGGAGTGCAACCCTTCTGTTTTTTAAATCAACCCTCATACCCCTATGAAAGATTATATAAAAATATTCCACGCTGATGAAAATCCGTAAAAACAGTTAGTGATATAAAAAATAGATAGCTTCAGCTTAGTTCCTGGCTTGATAGGAAGAGAGTATCGATTGCCAAAGGTCACAATTCTAACAGATCTAGCTACCTCCATATTAATTCGTCAGTTTTATAGACTCTTGATATTAATTTCGGATAATAGGCCTCATAATACCCTAGTGATTTGACGGTGAAATGTCAACTTTGTCTTAGGTACCTGGACATATTTCCATCCTTAATTGCTTTCAATGCTATGTCAATATTTATTTAGTTTTTAATACGTTTTTAGCAAGCCAATTTAAAAAAAATAATAATTTTACTCAGATTTATTTTGAACAACTTTGGTTAAAAAATCATATAGAGGTAGTTTAGAATCAGGAGGACGTAGGATACTTTTTATCCCACTTCGACTCTGAGGAAACTAGTAAAAATATAATTTTAACATACATTATTGGTGGAAATAAATTTGCCGGAGCAGCTAGTTTATATTAAAATTTGTTTCATTCTATAACCACTCGATAAAGGACGAGGTAGGTTTGGTTCTTTTACTAGTGGAGGTTCAATATTTAGATAAATGAAAATCAATGTTATCGTAGTTATGTGAAAACAATTTTTTTATGTGAAATTAAGTTATGGTGGGACAGGTGTTCAGAAAAAAAACTAACAAAAGCTTCAAGCTAGGTAGGTACATTATCATTCCTTAAAATGTATGCTATTGATATAATATAGCTATTTGTATTTTTTCTAAAAACACATTTTACTACAAAATAAGAGTGTCAACTGGTAACAACAAACTGAATTTATTAGATTACATCGTTAGTTATGTTTTTTATGACATTGGAAGGCAAACAAGTAGACGGATTTCCTGATGGTGAGGAATTCACGCCACCTAGAGACACCAAAGGTGATAATGGTGCACGGTCAACCTTAGGCCGGGATGTTAGGCCTCAAGCAAAAGTTAGTTTTCCGGCTACCTTATCCTCCGCACCGGAATATGTCAACGGCAAGCGTTGAGATTGTGGCGACAGGAATAAGTAAGGCAGTGATACTAATACTGCGAGTCGCTGCGAATCTCTACCACCTAGTCAGGTGTCACGGTATTAGTGACGGTAAGGCTATGCACGCTTTTTATAAGCTGCCTTGAACAGGAAGGCAAATGGTTTATTCTGCAAAGGAGCCCGGACTAACAGGGGGAAAATTGTTAGATTACTTCGTTAGATATATTTCCTATCAATAAATAAAATAAATAAATAAATATTATTGGAAAAGTTTCACAAATTGAATATTATTGTATCAATAATAATTCATGACATCCTTGATTTCAATTTTCAACATAGCATAAATAAATAAATAAATATCCCTAGACAAGTCACACAAATGGAATCTATCCCCAAAGTAAGCAAATTATATACTTGTGTTATGGGCGTTAGTCATCGATACTAATAAATAGAAATACTTAAATAGATACCAGAATAAATTCAATAAACACCCAGAGCCGGAAAATGCAGACATCTAAATGTTCATCACACAAATGCCTGCCCCCGTCCAGAATCGAACCCGAGCCTCGTGTTCGGTCAGTGTAGTTAGGCGTCTACGTTAGCCACTCGACCAACGAGGCGGTGAAAATATCACTGCAAAATCGATTTTCACCGTTATTACGGTCCAATTTGCAGTGTTTGAGCAGCGGCCATTTTTAACTAGTGCACTTGTTTTTTTTCCAGTTTAAAGCAAATTATGTAAACTCACTATCTGTTTTAAATTTAAACTTACAGCAGTTGAGATTCAAACGAACGTGCTAATATTTGCTTGAAACAATATTTATGGTTTACGCTACCGACAATCTCTTAATATTTGCTTAAAGCTTAAGCAATATTCTTTATGGTGTTCAATGAGATGTTAAGTTGTTTTAGATTTATTTTACACTAACATTATAAGATAATGTGCCAACAATATTAATAACATATATATATTAATTTTTTAATAACTAGCCGAGCCGGAGAACTTTGATAACTTAGCACTCGACACTCTCTGCCTATGTTGAGGAGATTTAGCGTGAAGATATGAATTTATATGGTAGATAAGGTACGTTAAATATTACCTGGACCTTAAACAATACAGCAATGGAAAAAGTATTAAATAGAAAGAGACAAAACATTTTTAGTGCTGTCCAAGTCTGTACTAGACATTTCTACTCAAAAAAAGTTGATTTAAAATGTCACAAATTTAGAAACATGGACAAGTTACGCCCATATCCCCAAAGGCGTAGGCAGAGGTACAACCAGGGCACCCACAACTAGCAGAAGACAATAAGTCCCATAATGTGATAGGTGGCTAGCCTTTCGCCAATCGGGCACATATCCAATCTCGAGCAACGTTTTTTTTATTAGAAAATTAGAAAAACCCAATTTTTTTGTTGTCTGACCTGGGATTCGAACCCGGGACCTCATGCAAAGTCCACAGAGGCGACAAAAACAAAAAGATAGCATTTGAAATTATTTTAGTTTGTGAAGAGCAGGATCACCACCAATGTCATATTTGATGTCTATAGACGACGTATATTTCTTACTAACAGAATTTTTTTTTATGATATTAGAAGGCAAACAATCAGACGGATTCCCTGATGGTAAGAAAGTCATGCCGCCTAGAGACACCAAAGGTGGTAATTGTGCATTGCCAACCTGGGGCCGGAATATTAAGCCTCGAGCAAAAGTAAGTTTAACGCCTACCTTACCCTCCGAACCGGAACACGTCATGACGTTTTGGCGGCAAGAAGAGATAAATCGGTGGTACCCATCTGGGTGAGTCGCAGCGAAACTCTACCACCTAGTCAGATGTCACGGTTTTAGTGACAGTAAACCTATGTTCGCCTTTTACGAGCTGTCTGGCAGGAAGGCAGATGGTCTATTCTGCAAAGGCGCCCGGATCAACAGAAAACTTGCCTGCTTGTCTACCTTCAAAGGCCATAAAAATATGTAAAATCTTCTAGAACGCAATCACAAAATATTTATTGTTCAAAATCTGTCAGGTATAAAAAGAAAAGAATTTAATAAGGTTTCAAAATGCAAAAACTTGCATCAACACTTCAGCTGGATATTATTCAAATATATTCATGAGCGGCGGGAGGAGGTAATCGTCTCCAGAAACTGCTTGAATAAACAGGAAGCAGTGCACAAATCATTAGACCGGTAACTTGCGATATTATACAGTTAGACCGGGCAGCTGCTGTTGGCAAACTTGTCTTATCGAGTACCAGCGAGAAACAGTCAACGTGAGAAAACAATACCAAATTGTAATTTAAAAAAAAATAATAATTTTGGTTAATGTAATTTTTAATTTTGGTCGCCTCTTTGGTCTAGCGGTCCGGGTGTTGGACTTGACTGCATGAGGTCCCGGGTTCGAATTCCGGGTCGGCCAACACAAAGAAAAATGTATTTTTCCAATTTTCTAATAAAAAAATGTTGGTCGGGATCGGAAATGTGCCCGGTTTGCAATAGGCTTGCCACCTATCACATTGTGGGACTTAGTGTCTTCGGCTAGTCGTGGATGCCTTGGTTGTACCTCTGCCTACCTCTTCGGGGATGTGGGCGTGAAGATACTAAAAAAAATAAGTAGACAGAGGCGGAAAACTGAGAATTTTGTCGTCATAAATATAAAATCGTCTATTTCTAGTATGTACTTATACTATATAACCTGCTTATAATAATACGACAAAAATTATAAAAAAATGCAAGACTACAGTAATACAGTTCCTATTGATCTGTAGATTTTATTATAGATTTAAATTTCACAAATTTAATTAAAGGAGCCTTGGTTGCCTTTTAAAAACAAAACAGACTAAAAACCAGGAGACAAAAAATTTAAAACTACAAATTATGATCATCAAAAGAGGAATAGATACAATTCCGTTGTACCTGACGTTGTAACTTGTGAATAACTTTATCATGACTTTTTAAAACATAGCCGGTGTCACCTCAACTGCCTAAAGAACAATGCCCATCGTTCATACATTAAAAAACCCTGTAAAATGATTTTTTATTTACGTGTTGTAAACAAAGCACTGCTATTGTTTCTAACGTAATATTGTTTACTTTAAATAAATATTAATTTATCGTTTCTTTTTTAAGTCGGAAAAACAATCTATTAGGGTTATATTTTTTTGAGGTTACAAAAAATAACGACACCTACTACTGTACGTTAATTACTTGCAAATATTTTACATTTATTTGCACTGTATAGATTGTTTCGATATTGTAGTAGTCTCGTAGAGTCCATGGTTTTGACTGGCTCAATTATCAAGGTTTTCAATCCTATCGAAAAGCGATAATCAGGATCCCTGTGACACAAGCCAAAAGCAATCATAAGTAGAGGGTATCGGAATCCATAAGACATGCAAAAATTATAAGAGAATCAAGAATCGCACAGTGTAGACGAGGCCAAAGCACACGAAAAACTGCAAACTGTGCAAAGTACAAAGTGGCATCTGTGTGTCAAAAGTGTTAAACTAATCTCGCATGACACGACGCGATACCACTGTTAAATATTAAACTATGAATTGTTTTCAAGGAGAATTTTTTTTTGTGCTATGGTTTTTTTAATTATAATTGTTTTGGTATAAGTGTTTGTAATTCAATTATTCGTATTTTAACTTTTAGTTACGTTTAAGCTTCCTTAATATATTTCTATACATTTTTAAAGGAAGAAAAAATTTCGCCCCAGACAGGATTTGAACCTGTAACTTTTCGTCTCAAGCCGACGAATGCTCTAACCAATTGAGCTACTGAGGATTCAAGTCCCGTGGCGAAATTTTTAATTCCTTTCTAACCCGGTATTTTTTTTTCTTTAAAAATTTATAGAAATCTATCTCACAACAGTGCACAGGGCAAGTGCTAAAATAAAAATACGTTCTTTAATACATATCTAATCATTAATTACTATAATAAAAACAGTACGTGGTGGCAGTAATGGACAATAATAATCGTGGAACAGAATATTTCAAACACTTTAACCACAGGTTATCACAGGTATTGTTTAATGTGCCTATTGTATGTGACATTTGAAATGTTTTTTTCAAGCCTTACAAATTTAAAAGAGCCATTTTTATACTTAGTAAAATGTAATGAGTGATTTTAAAATAACAAAAATCAGCAAACTTTGAGATACTTCACATCATTCATTATTCACGATAATTATAAATAAACAAATAAATTTTAGTGGTCAAGTTACACAAATTAAATCTAGCCCCAAGGTAAGCAAATTATGTGGTTGTTTTATGGGTGTTAGTCAGCGATACTAATACATAGAAATACTTAAATAGATACCAGAATAAATTTAATAAACAGCCATACCTGGAAATGCAGACGTCTAAATGTTCACCACACAAATGCCTGTCCCCGTCGGGAATCGAACCCGAGTCTTGCGGTTGATCGGTGTAATTAGGCGTGTACGCTAGCCACTCGACCAACGAATTTCTATAGGATTTGTTCTTTTAGTGTTGCTTTAGTTCCTTCTGCTAGCTCCAATTGACTCACGCTTGTGCTCGATGAAATAGATGTATCGATTATGTCCTCCCGTTCTAAGAGCTTATATTGTTTCATGATGTGCTTTTAACAAATGTTTCTGATTGAACACAATGGTTTAAGGTATTAGGATGTTTGTATGTATGTCTAATGCTTAATCCGTAAACGGATCACGATCAAATTTGAACATAGAAACACGACTTAGAAAACTAATTTTAATCTCAATTCATGAAAGGCTTTCTTCTACCTACAAACTAGTTCAAACCACAACATACTACTACTACATAGTATAAAAACAAAGTCGCTTTCTATGTCCCTATGTCCCGTTGTGTGCTTAAATCTTTAAAACTACGCAACAGAATTTGATGCGGATTCTTTTAATAGATAAAGTGATTAAAGAGGAAGGTTTATATGTATATTTTATACCCGTGCAAAGCCGTGGCAGACCGTTAGTATACTTATAAAAGAAAATCGTGTTTGTCACACTATTTATAACTTAAGAATGGCTGAACTGATTTGGCTGAAAATTTAAAGGCAGCTTACAACCAGGAGACCTAGAGATGGTACACCTTTTATCCCGTTCGACAGTAAAGAAGGAAGGAGACAGCTAGTTTGAAATAAAAAAATATAATATATAAAATTTTTATATTGTATTTTTATCTATTATGGGATTTATCATAACATCTATTGTGGTTATTCCAACCTATGACCAGCACGGTAAGATTGTAGGGGCTAGCTTATCGACTCTAATATTCAAATATATTTCAAGTAATTAATTTCACTTTCTTAAAATATGACTACTAATTACTAACTTATCTTCACTATAGGCAGATCACATCAAATACCAAATATTACGATCTTTTAACGAATATGACTAAGCTAAAATAAAATGACAAAATATAAACAAATTATATAATTTTCTTGCTTGTACGCTAAAAGAAGTGCGCAGATGTTTCGGACACCCAAGATTAGCTCAAAGTAACATAGAGTTCCCCTCCAGGGTACCAAGGCCTATCTTGGTGGGGGGCTTAGTACCTGGGATGCAATCCAGCAACTTGGCGAATGCCCAAGAACATTCGGGTAGCGTGCTACGCGGACGAAAAACGGGTCGTTGCCAGAGGGAGGGTTCTGGGGGTGACATTACGGTTGGCGGAAGTGGGGACAACTCTCGTGGTCGGTTGCATGTGCTTACTGGGTCTGAAGATGAACCTCACTTCTTGGCGCGCTCTTGCGAGGTCGTTTTGATCCATGGGCCTTCCAGGTGCGCGGGTGCTACTGGTCGGGGCGGGGGTCCAGATGAAGTACCTGGGTCTCATGCTGGATGGAAGGTGGACTTTCGGGGCATATGGCAGCCAAGGCTGCATTGCGCAGACTACTCCCTCACGTGCGAGGCCCGAGCTGCAATTGCCGACGGCTGTGCTCCGGGGACATCCAGAATGTGGCCCTGTTTGGGGCACCTGTCTGGACGGAAGACCTCGGTCGCCCAACCTTAACCTAAACATTACCTACCGAACTGGATGGTGTCCTGGACGTCAGCATGCGTCCTTGCAGGAGAGGAACTCCAAATTCCCTTGGAACTCCAAGTGCGTGTTCTTGCTTAAGTATACGTTGCGATGTAGTAGGGGAGGGTGCACGGGGAGCCCTGGCGTGAAAAAGTGAGGCGTATGAAGAGGTAGGCGTGGGAGACCACGTTGGAGCGGTGGAAGGATGACCTAGCCTCACCTGTCCCTGGGCAAGCGACAGTGGACAATATCCGACCGGTTGATACCTTGGTAAGTAACTAAAATTTATTACACCCCACTATCTTTACAGAACATTACTTAATGATGAAAATTTTAAATAGTAGAAGTTCAAGATATTGCTAGATTATAGCAGTTTAAGCAATACACACGATATATCTATAATATAAAAAAAACATATAGTTACACATGAGCCAAGCTATCGCCAACCCGGCATTTTTCTAATTCCGGGCAACTTCTATTTTTATTACACAACTTAAAAATACATTTTGAGTTGCCCAACGTAAGAATAGAATCCGAGACTTTAAGTGTCTACATCACTAGACCACACAAGCGATAATTATATATTATACGTAATACATATTTTCTTTATTTTGTTTTCTAAATCTAGGCTAAAATATTTCTGCTCCAGTAAGTAATGTAATAAAGATCACACAATGTTGGATAAAATGAGAACATACTGGTAAGGCGACCTTTTTTCATAAAACATTCGCAAGATATAAGTAAAATTAAGGACTTCTATCTTATGTAAATTTGGTACAAGGACATAGAAATCCTAAAACAAAAACATATCTCAAATAGAAAGGGCAACGTTCCTTTGCAGGTTAATTTTATTTTAATATTGGAAGAAATTCACGCCGCATAGAGACACCAAAGTAGGTAATGATGCGTTGTCAACCTGAGACTGGGATATTGGGCCTGGAGCAAAAGTAAGTTTACCGGCTCCCTTACCCTCAGAACTGGTACACGTCAAAATCAAGCATTGACGTTAACGCGGCAGGAATAGGTAAGGCGGTGGTATCAATCCGGGCGAGTCGCTGCGAAACTCTAAATTATGTACATGCGAAATTATGTACATGGATCACTAGTTTTTCGATGGGGCGTAGCATCAAGGTCGTTGTCGACGGTGTGTGCTCGGAGTCCAAACCTGTCAATGCTGGTGTTCCCCAAGGCTGTGTGATTTCTCCTACTTTGTTTCTTCTGCATATCAATGAAGTGTTGCAAATTAGTGACACTCATTGCTATGCAGATGACACTACTGGGGAAGCCTTATAATTTCGCCGACATAATATATCGCGGGAACATGTCATCGAGAGCCGGAACAAACTTGTGTCTAAAATTGACAACCTTTTGTCTGAAATTTCGTTTTGGGGCCAGCAGAATCTGGTGCAATTTAACCCTAACAAGACACAAGTTTGCGCGTTTTCCGCTAAA
>NJDC01005140.1:0-24482 GCA_002245475.1 Calephelis virginiensis
ATAGAAAAAAATCAAAAAGTTAACCCTTTTTTGAAAGCAAAACCCATCTGTCTACTCCAATTATGAAAATATCGACACCAGATTTAACATTAACATAGATAAGTATTATACCTAAAAGATAACTGTTTCAGTTTTTATTTTTTTTTCAAATTACTTTTATAGTGTCAAAAATACTGATTTGGCGCTTAAAACATTTACTTTAGAGCGCAATATTTCATAGTAATCATGTAACGGGGGAATGCGCTGATTGGCTCTTATGGCTGACTAAGTATAGGGCCTTAATGCGATTTCTATGTTACCAATATACAAATTGACAAACTGGCACGAAATTCAAAAAGTCCCGATAGGTACATTACTAAAGAAAGCAATTATTATGAAATCTATGGTGCCTAACTTCACACTGGCAATTCGGAATAGAGAGGTCAACAAAAACTGGTCGCTGGAACAGTAGTTAAGCCGTTTTGCTTCCTGAGAGGCTAGTTTTTCAAACAGTTATTTTGTACGTAGTCTCTTTTCTTATTAATTTATTATTTTATTATCACTAATCGCCTGTGTGGTCTAGCGGTTCAGGTGTTGGAATTGACTGCATGAGGTCCCGGGTTCGAATCCCGGGTCGGGCAATAAAAAAAAATTGGTTTTTCCAATTTTCTAATTAAAAAACCTTGCTCCGGATTGGATATGTGCCAGGTTGGCGATAGGCTAGCCACCTATCACATTGTGGGACTTAGTGTCTTCGGCTAGTCGTGGGTGTCCTGGTTGTGCCTCTGCCTAGCGGGATATGGGCGTGAAGATACTTGTTTTCTCTTTTCTTAACCGAATCTAAAAAGAAGAGGTTATCAATTCGACTGAATGTTTGTTTTCTTTTTTATATTTGCAACGAGATTACTCGACCAATAACGAACAAAACGACTTCGACTAGTAGTTTGTGGCTCTGGTTTTATCAAGTTTATTGTTAATTATAAGTAAAATAACTTTAATTCATAAAACATTTGCACCACACAGTTCTGTTTGAATATTTCGGTATAATTAATAATCCAATTTGTAACAACTTCTGGACACACATTCCACAAATAAATTATTTTCATTTCATTTCCATTCACCAATTCGACCTTCGTAAAAAGTTACAAAACTGTTGAGATAGTGACTAGTATTTTTGATTGACGAATAATTTTAGACACACATAATTTACAATTTACTGTTATTAGCAATCTCCTAAATTCTATGATGGAGACTGTTACTTAGAAAAATAAGGCACGCGATTTATTGAGAATCAGAAACACCGAATAGCTGACGGATATTCTGATGTGATATTTGGCAGCACGGCAGTGCCCCTGCCAAGACAAGCAAAGGAAAGTACGAGGGCACTATTAAACTACCTTCTCCCGAAGAGTTTTCCTGTTACTTTTTTTTCACGATTGTGTGATTCCTAGTTTTTCTACTACTCTACTAGCTTATAATATATATAGCACACAGACGACTTGAGAACCTCCTCTTTTTTGGAGCCGTTTAAAACTGGAGGAAGTTTGTAATGTGACATTTTTCATGTTAGGTCATGCAAACTTCTATATAATTTTCCAATTTTAACTGAACTGAACTAAGGTAGAAATAATAAATAAATAAATAAACATCCCTGGACAAATCACACAAATTGAATCTAACCCCAAAGTAAGCAAATTATATGCTTGTGTTATGGGTGTTAGTCAACGATACTAATACATATAAATACTTAAATAGATAGCAGAATAAATTTAATCACCAAGACCCGGAAATGCAGACATCTAAATGTTCATCACACAAATGCCTGCCCCCGTCGGGAATCGAACCCGAGCCTCGCGGTTAGTCGGTGTAGTTAGGCGTGTACGCTAGCCACTCGACCAACGAGGCGGTCAACCTCTTTGTTACCTCATACTTTTTTTAAATAATAACAGAGACATCATTCAAAAAACCCGTAACTTCGTCACTCACGTCACATGTGTCCTAAAGCCCTAGAAAGCTAAAATTTGCTTTTTATGCTAATATTATTACACAAACAAAGAAAAAAATTTGAAACTCGAAACTTTTATACCCCAGAGTATACCTAATATAAGGTACGATTGTTTCTACGAATATACAAAATCTAAATCTGCACGTCTGTAGCTACCAGGGTAATTTTCATCCCATTAAAAACATTTCCATACCATAATGTTTATAAGACGAGACCAGATGTCTAGCAATGTAAAAAGTTATCAGGTGTCATGTTCAGCATGGCTTCTCACTCTAAACGCTCTAACTTCAATACAGCTTTTAAAAACTCTTTAACAACTTTGTCATTACTTTATATTACGCTGTTATAGGGATGAAACGATACTACTGGGGTATCGATACTTTACTCGATACTGGTATCGGTCGTCAAGTATCGATACTTAATAGTATCGTATCGTTTTTGGATGATTTTGAGTGAAAACCGTATTTGTATTGAAAATCTTATCTAACATAAAATAATAATTTTTGAAATAACTACTCCCAACCATGAGTGTCGCGGGTAAACGCTAGTACAACACGTCACCTTCAAAACAATTTAAGAAAAAAGTCCCTTTTCGTGGTGCTGCTTCGGGCATAGCTTAACAAGCTCGTCAACTGCCAAGGCTGCTAACCACACAAAACTAAGCCTAGGATGCGTTCAGAAACTTCAATTTACGATAAACTTTTTTTTTTAATGTTAAAAGATAAACATCTGTTATGTTAATTTCCATAAACCATAAAATTTACTGATATGAGTACTGTTAACCGATACCTACTCGATACTTCATTTCCAAGTATCGATACCAAAATGTACTTGGTATCGGATAAAAGTATCGAGTACTTACTTGGATTTACTCGTATCGTTTCATCCCTACGCTGTTATATTATAGTTGTCATACGCCCCAAATGTTGACCAAAGTGTAAAGTTGTCAAGTTATAGCGTTTACAGTTAAAAGCTTGGCTATGACATGACATCTGCACGGTAATATTATCTATAATATGACCTAGAGCGAGCCACAGCGTCTTAGCGAAATTTTGCAAGAAAATGTTTTTCATGGCATGACAATTGTCTCTCAATCATCATCATCTCAAGCAGAGGATATGTTAAGCTTCCTGCGTAAGGACTACCGCTATAAAACGAAACACAACTATGGCGAGTACTGACGTTACAAAGGTAAATAAGGCGGTAGTACCGCTTCGGGCTAGCCGTTATAAGACTACCACTTAGCCCTTCAACTTCTGGGTAGGTAGTAATTCTTTATAATACAATTTATTTAGAAACACTTGTACTTTCCACAATATATTTTATTATTATATAACAATAGCCCTGATGATGCTTGTTTAGCGAAACCGGTTGGCTAAACCATAAAAATAAAAAATAATAAAATACATTGTGGAAAGTACAAGTGTTTCTCAATAAATTGTATCAAGAATGGAATTCCACCAAGCACCGACGATAAGAAGTATAGAAACTAATTCTTATTAGTCTACATTTGTATTGTGAATGTATTCGATAACAATGTACCTATTGAAACACTACCAAAATCGACCTCCGGCGGCGAACGCTAACATTTGGCAAGCGCCGAGTCGACCTTAACAATCGGATAGTGGTAAGTGGTAAATGGTAAGCGGATATGAAATCTGCGTTGCGACACGTACCGTCCGACCACGCGGTTAGTACTGGTAAAGTATGCCTCAATAAACACTCCATCATTAGGGTCTATACTCTCTACCGTCTTTTACGAATTAAGCGAAACTTTATTATCTTATATTTAAAATTCTGGTATTACAATGATGGCGACCGTACTACTCCAAAACGGCTTTACCGATTTTCATCAAACTTTGTATACATACTAGCTGTTACCTGCGGCTTCGTTCGCGTTTTCGTAAGAACCTGTTGTTCGATTGGGATTAAATCTATATGTTATAGTCTATATGTTAATCCAGGTCAAATACTATCCGTGTTCCAAATTTCAGACAAATCCGTTCAGCCATTCGAGTGTGAAAGAGTAACAAACATACACACATCCTTACAAACTTTCGCATTTATAATATTCGTAGGAATCAGTAGATCTGAGAATCGGCTACTATCTATTTTTTATACACCTAAGTGATAAGGATGACTCACTCCATTTTTCTACTAAAATCACATTAAAAAAAGCATAACAACGTCTGCCGGGTCAGCTAGTTACATTATATAATACTAGCTGTTTAAACAGCTAGACAGACAGATGAAAGACAGAATGACAGATGAAAGATTGACAAAGCAGATATACAATGCGAATGTGGATGGATGTAGGTACCCGGGGAGACCAAGGCTGACATTTCACGATCAGATCAATCGGATATTATCCGAGGGTGGTGTCAAGAGTCTCCGAAACCGGCGTGTTTGTATGAAAAGGATTATGAATGTGAAGGAAGCAAGACAGGTTTGTCAGGATCGTGAGGTCTGGCACTCGATACTCTCTGCCTACCCCGTAAGGACTAGGCGTGAAGATATGTATGTATGTATGTGTAGCTGTTTAAACGCGACTTCGTTAGGGTAGAATAGATCATCATCGTCTTTCAACAACTTTTATCCCCGTTATAGTCGTTTGTGGAGGATAACACATAACACATACGAAGAGGATATTCCTACATATCTTCTCTAGAAAAACATAAACCACCTGCTGACGCCGGGTAAAAGAAATAACATTAAATACCTAGCTGTCTTACTAATAGCATAGGATGTAAAAGAGCAACTGTTTTTTCTTTAAATAACGTGTGTTATTATACACAGTACCTACCTACTTGAGTTAACAAAACAAAACACAACCTGTATTCCACCTCTACTTCCCCCGTGTCGGTCCATAAAACGCGAGCATAGGCTTACCGTCACTAGCACCGTGAATAGGATAGTAGGTGGTAGAATCTCGCAGCAACTCACCCGGACTGGTACCACCGCCTTACCTATTTCTGTCGACATGAAATAGTGTTTGTCTTGACGTGTTCCAGTTTAGAGGATAAGGTAGCCAGGTAAACTTACTTTCGATCCAGGCCTAACATCCCGGCCAAAGGTTGGCGAAGCACTATTACCACCTTTGGTGTATCTAGGCGGCGTGAATTTCTTGCCATCAGGAAATCCGTTTGCCTTGTTTGCCTTCCAATATCATGAAAAAAACTTTCGACCGATTTCAATATGCTATCTGCAGTTACCCACAGTCAAATTAGCCGTGAAAGAGCAAAATTTTTCCCCGTGTTGGTCCGGGCCCCTTTGCAGAATAAACCATCTGCCTTCCTTGGCAGGCAGCTCGTAAAAGGCGAGCATACGCTTACCGTCACTAACACCGTGACATCTGACTAGAGTGGTAGAGTTTCGCAACAACTCGCCCGGATTGGTACCACCGCCTTACCTATTCCAGCCGCCATAACGTCATGACGTGTTCCGGTTCGGAGGTTAAAGTAGCCGGTAAACTTACCTTTGCTCGAGGCCTAACATCCCGACCTCAGGTTGGCAACGCACCATTACCACCTGAAGAAATACGTCTGCCTGTTTGCCTTCCTATATCATAAAAAAAAAAAGAAACAGACACACTTTCGATATTATAAATATGGATTACGGATCATAAAAAAATAATGTACAGTCTATAGAATGTATTCATATATTATGTGTGTATGGATTGCTTGACGTATGTTACAATAGACTGTTCAATACTGTCATTGTGTCCTAATCGGTGATCAGTTTATTATCCTATAAGTTGCTAACAGGATGTGTTTTGTTTGGGTAGTCCAAATACTGTTTGTTAGGTACATAATCTTATATATAAAATTCCCGTGTCACAATGTTAGCTACCGTACTCCTCTGAAACGGCTTGACCGATTCTCATGAAATTTTGTGACCATATTGAGTAGGTCTGAGAATCAGCTAACATCTATTTTTTATATACCTAAGTGATGAGGATGAATAACAGCAAAAAAAATAGCAGAACAACGTCTGCCGAGTCAGCTAGTATATTCTTAAATTGCATTTTTTTTATTTTAAGGAATATTATCCACTTTCAGTCGATATCTTACTTAATAGCAAAGTCGCATCTGTGGTCTAGCAGTCCGGAGTTGAACTTGACTTCATAAGGTCTAAGGTTCGATCACCGAGTCACGCAACAAAAAGAAAATGTGTTTTTTTTTAATAAAAATAACGTTGCCCGGTTTCGGATTAATATGTCCGGTTGGCGATAGGCTTGCAACCTATCACATTGTGAGACTGAATCAGAATCAGAATCAGAAAAAAACTTTATTCATTTGAACCATACATGAGGTATTTGTGCGCGTCGTCATTTTTTTTAAACTACCACCGGATCGAAACGCGGCCACTCACTGAGAAGATCCGGCGAAAGAAACTCAGCGGGCTTGTCTTTTTTCAATAACAATAGTTACAATATAAACTAGATTAAAATATGGATTACAATCTTAGTTTAATTTAAATAAAAGGTACAATAAATCACATTACAAATTGCAGTGGGAGATTGAAACCTTTATTCCCAAGCATGTTCATCTTCCAAATACTCTGAGACTGTATAAAATAGCCTTTTTGACATAATTTTGCTTTGATACATTTTTTAAACTTATTTAAAGGTAGATCTCTAATACTAATGGGCAGCTTATTGTAGAAACGTATACATTAACCCAAAAAGGATTTACTAATTTTATGGAGACGAGTTTTGTATTCCTCGTATTAACATCGTGAACATAACATTTTTTTGTAAACATCCATAGATTTTTTTTCACATACATTAAATTCTCATAAATGTATTGAGAACTGAAGGTTAAAACATTTATTTCTTTGAATTTTTCTCGGAGGGAATCCCTTACTTTAAGATTATAAATAGCTCTAATGGCTCGTTTCTGTAATACAAATATAGTATTTATATCTACAGAATTTCTCCAAAGAAGTATCCCATAAGACATTAAACTATGAAAATAGCTAAAATATACTATTCGGGCCGTTTCAACATCTGTTAATGTTCTTATTTTTTTTTACTGCAAATGCTGCTGAACTAAGCCTATTTGGCAGTTTCTCAATATGAAGGCCCCATTGTAATTTATTATTCATTGAGATGCCTAAAAACACAGTGGATTCAACCAGATCCAGTTAAGATCCATTTAGTTGTACATTGGAATCTACTAGCCTTCTACTAGCCGAATGTCTGGCTAGTCGTGGTTGCCCTTGTTGTACATCTACCTACCTCTTCGGGGATCGTGAAGACACTTTTTAGGTAGCAAAAAATAGTTTAAAAGACACTTTCTGGGATAAAATCAATGAAAATTGTTGTAAGTCACATTCTGGGATAACATCAATAATAGATCCGTTATCTCGTTAATGATTTTATTCGCTTATGATGTTCCGTATGTCTACCGGATCGCAAAACTCAATGGCTTTTATCTTTAAAATTATAAAAGTAATTTAGGCGCTATATTCTATCTATATATAAATACGTGATGCCAAAACTTTGGACCCCTTTGTACGAAAATTGCGCGGACGCAGAAGCATAAAATTTGGCACACTTATAGTTTATTAATATTTTTCAATAATAATGCTTATAAAATACATTAAATCGATAAATAAATCATTACCCACACTACGATGCATTTGGCACACACAAACAAATATATTGATGATAACGATAAAAGATCACAGATGGCGCACTAAAAGGTTTGGAAACAAAGTAGTTGGTCTTGAGAAATGAAGATGGCGTCGTTTTCAACAAGATATTAATTAATATTTATTATGGTCGAATTTCGACCAATGGGCGACCACTAATGGGCGACCACTAGTACATATAAATGCAAATATACCTTCTGCCTTTATGAAGTCAGATACAAAAGCCATTTTTTGGTAGTGTATTAATTTACCCGCTTTAAAAAACACCCACAGCGCGTGTAGTAGTCATTAAACTTTTAGTTGTTTAACAAAATCCAAGCAAATGAATAATGTAACAACAAACCGGTGAGCCGTCTTATACAATTATTTCCTTAAAATTCAGGTAATAAAATTAAATGTATTTTTATAATAACTGTTGTAGGTTTCAATAGACGAAACAACGTGGGGGATTCACAATTCGAAGTAGGTATATGTTTACACAATGTTTTTTCTTACATTAGACTAGCTGCCATTCGCGGTTTCGCTCGCGTGCTAAAGTTTATTTTTCTATGAATTACAGCAGTGAGAGGTCTTAATCCGGCCCAAAGAGTGCTTCTTTTTCTAAATATGAAATGGTCGAAAGTTAAAAGGCAATTGAAATTTGAACAATTAAGATACTGAATCTATACTTCAAACATATATAATGCGTATTTTATATATTAAGACTTCATAAATCGATGTCATTTTAAAAAAATATTATAGAAATTAAAAAAAAATGCCTTATGTTATCTTGATACGTTATATAATCGTTATATTTACAGCTCTTTTTAGGTGTTTTCAACTAACCGGCCAGCCTCAAGATTTATTTCAATTTACTGGCACGCCACTACATTTTTTTTTTAATTTACCGGCCCGTGGTCAAAAAAGGATACCTACCTCTGAATTGTAGCTTTTGTGTTATTCTAATGTACAAACTATATTCCTGTAAACTTTCATTTAAATCCGTCGAGCAGTTTTGCGTGAAAGAGTTACAAACAGATGAATTCTAACAAAATTTCACATGTATAATATTAGTTGGCCGGCCCGGTTGGCGATAGGCTTGCCACCTATCACATTGTAAGACTTAGTGTCTTCGGCTAGTCGTGGGTGCCTTGGTTGTACCTCTGCCTACCTCTTCGGGGATATGGGCGTGAAGATATAATATTAGTAGGATCACCCGATTTTTTACAGGGTTTTTTGGTTAGAAAGTGTAGTCCCGCTTTGTAGGTCGTATAAATTTTAAATGACAATTGGTCCAGCGTTTGTAATGTTTTATTTATAAACGTAGACTAAAGTACTGCAAGGTTGAAAGTATGGTCACAAAATATAAACAGGTACAGAGGGTACATATCGAACAACGCACACATAGATCCCACTCACGGGCACGATATTTTGAACCAACATTCGATCGAAAAGGGCTTAAGTAGACTTTTTATTCAAAAATAGAATAAAATATATGCACTACCCTCGCTACTCACCTCGTGCCAATTTTTATCACCAACGGCTAAAATCTAAGTTAACGGATTTTCTTTCAATATCGCCTCCTCTATTTTACCCTTCTTTCAAATTTCAAAAAATAATTTCCTAGATAATGCCTACGCCGTTGCTACTATCCTTATATTTTATTTTGGTTCAAACCTCTTCAACAATTTGAGCTATGCAATAACAGAACCATTAGTCAATCAGGCACCTTTATAATTTACAATATACATTTTCCAGGCAGACCTAACAAAATTATAATAAAGCTAAAGCAGCACCGGAACATCGACACAATTTTTTTCTATTATAGGAAGGTAAACCTGCAGAAGCGAAAGGCTGACCATTCCTACATCAGATAAGCAACATGGCGCGTTGCCCATCCGATGTTTGATGTTCAAGCAGTGTGCACTACCACCTGGAAAAACCACTTGCCTTCCAATCTCATTAGACACTATTATAAAAATTCTAAATACTGAATTAATTTAAGGCTTTAAACTGTAAGTATAAGTACTTAGCTTTGGCTAATTTATAAATTTCGATCTTACTAGTGGTAGCCCATTGGTCGAAACTTGACCATAATACATTTTAATATCTTGTTGATAAGAACGCCATCTTTATTTCTCACGACCAACTACTTTGTTACCTGAATAAATAGTGCGCCATCTGTGCAATATATATTTGTTTGTGTGTGTCAAATGCATGGTAGTGTGGGTAATGTTTTATTTATTGATATAATGTAATTTATAAGCAATATTATATTATGTTCTACACTTCTCCTACACATAAACTATAAGTGTGCCAAATTTCATCCTTCTCCAAATTCCAAATTGTTATTAGTTGACGATAGTGTGCTGTGTATCAACTTGCCCTCGTGAAAAACCCACCGCCCTAGTTATTCCTGCTGTCAAACAGTGCTACAGTATGTAGCACTTTTATGTTCTGTAACGTAAAGTATGATAGCAGGTAGACTTGCATATTAGCCCTAATAGCTCGACGACGCGCCGCACCTGTAACATCTACGAAATAGGCCACGGTTATCTCTAACCATCAGGAAAGACATGTGCTTGTTCAATTCCAATCAAAGAAATACATACATGTATGTAGCTACATTATTGATTTGGCATCTTTTGCCTCTTTGATATGATTTTGGACTCGAGGCATGTACTAAAATGTATACGATTCACTCACTTTCTAACTCAATATTTACGTTTAATAACTGGACCCAAAAACTTAATCTTACATATTTTTGCCCTTGAACATTTATTGGTTACTAGATAAACCGGCGAACTTAGGTCCGCCTGACATTTTGTAGTGCCATCCGATTCACAAATGCATGGAAAATTTCAGCTGGACAACCGGGAAATGTATTAAATTAAACTGGCAAGATTCCACCCGGACAGACATAAATACGTTGGAATTTAATTAAAGTAATAGACTACAGGCCCATGCCAAAAATAGATGGGTCATATGAACCACCAGGTGACGTATATAGGACGATATAAGAGCATAAAATAATAAGATTCAGCACTATGCCGTAACTTGTAAGCTGTCCAACAGAATGCAGGTGATAATTCAAAAGTGCAGGTAGAGTGAGTCCATTTTTGACATTTATTTTTGTACGGCATTTTTATCATTGGATTAGAAGCTGTATTGAAACAGTATGAAACTGACGCCGTACAGAATCACCCTGGAAATTGTAATAATATCAAAAAAAATACCGGATTTGTGGCACACCATTTTTTACGGCACTACGCGCTTTCTTATTATTTGTCATGTTTCTATCGACGATAAGAAAGCCGTACAAAAATAAATGTCCAAAATGGACTCACTCTACCTGCACTTTTAAATTATCACCTGCATTCAATTGGACAGCTTACAAGTTAGGGCACAGTGCTAAATCTTATTATTTTATGTTCTTATATCGTCCTATACACGTCACCTGGTGGTTCATATGACCCATCTATTTTTGGCATGGGCCTGTAGTCTACAAATTATTAATAATAATGAAGACAGGACAACATCTGTCTGCTAGTATACTATATAAAAGTTATGAAGGTACTAAAGTTTTCATCAAGATAAAACTCAATGGCATATTGTGTCAGGGTCGATGAAGATCAAACAATTTTTACGACAATCACCTGACGTTTTACGTCTAATGTGAGTTTTCGCAAGGATTCATTTCAATGTCACACTTGCGCTTAAATGATAAATGTCCGGTTCATATCATCACCGAAACGTAATCCAATAGTTTAACTTTTCTTGGTTCGCCAAAAAGTAACGAAGCGTTAGTCATATTTTTAAAAAAATGTGCATAGTTAACTACCAAAAACGAGCAACCGTAGTCAGAAATTTTACTATTAATACAAAATAAATAGTATAAACAACTTATCCGTATCCGTAATTAAAACGACTCGTTTATTGATTGTACTAACCAGGCAAAAGTAACTACGAGGTCAGCAGTAGCACCACATTAGCTTTCACTACATAGTATAAAACAAAGTCGGTTCCTCTGTCCCTATGTCCCTTTGTATGCTTAAATCTTTAAAACTACGCAACGGATTTTGACGCGGTTTTTTTGTTAATGGTAGGTTACATTTATATTTTAAAAAATTAAGATGAAATTCACTTTCGACCGCATCATGATCAAGCTTTGGAAAAAAAAATTAGCTAACCGTAACGCATTAATGAAATTAGATTCAGTTTTATTGCGCTTAAAATGTTCATCTGTGTAGACGAATTAGAACTACACATAATTTCAAATACAGTCCGCAATCCCAAGAGATAAATAAATTCCACTAAATATAGACAAAACGAGCAGGGTGCTGATTATGTATCTCAGAAAGTGTACATCAAATAGCTGTCAAATGACGTGTTTAATATTTGCTATAATATAGTGAAACACAGAAATACAATACAGATAGCAATCACAAATGACGTCATTTGACAGCTATAATAACATAATCAGTACCCAGATCTTTCAATTGTTTGTGCAAAAATCTGGATATTGATCCATTTATAAAATCCAAGTTCATAAAGCAAGGCGATGCTGCAGCAACAATTGCTTTTGCAGTGATCTAATAATTTAAATTGTTTTATTATTATTCTTACTCTGTTTTTTTTTCTTTTCAAGTCGTTCTGTTGACCATTATTTATTTTCTGCTAATCGACAGGTTTCGTGTATCATGGTGGAGTGTTATCATGTGTGTATCATCACTACATAGCATAAAACAAAATCACTTCCTCTGTCCCATTGTCCCTTTGCATGCTTAAATCTTTAATACTAAGCAACGGATTTGATGCAAAGTATCTTCACGCCCATATCCCCGAAGAGGTAGGCAGAGGTACAACCAAGGCAAGGATTTGATGCAGTTTTTTTAATAGATAAAGTGATTCAGGAGGAAGGTTTATATATGTACGAGTATATTTCATAACCGTGCGAAGCCGGGCGGGCCGCTAGTTACATGATAATATAACATAACATAAATAATTAATGTTTAATATGTATCTATAAGTGAGGACCTATAATTGGCTAACAGTTTTTGTTTCTTTCTGTTACCATTTCAATTGTATAACTGCTGTAGGTCTTCCATGCGAAATAAATAAATAAATTGTAAGACATGACAATAACAATACAAACAGGGACAATGATTTAAGCGCTGTAAAACTGGCAAAAAACCGCCTCCAATTTCAATACCATGTCATCGAGGTGAGAATTTTATGAATTACTAAGTACTAACCGACCCGGCGAACTTCGTATCGCTTGCCATTAACAGTTTGTATGGACTAAAGCATTACATTTCCCATTTTCCCGGCAATTTTTCCGAATTTTCTCTGCATAAGAACCTTCTCCTGAGCGTAACTAACAAAACAAAAAAGAATTAGCAAAATTGGTACACCCGTTCGAGCGTGATACGATGGCCACGTCAAATGGGGATTGATTTTTATGTATATGCATCAGAAATAGTAGTTTATTTACAAGGGACCACCTTGAAGCCATGACCTAATTTTCGACGAAAGAACTATCAACTCCTTTTTTTAAATGACTAATGTGCTGCCAACCTCGCGGTTTTTACAACTTCATCGGTCTTTTTACAACGCCAGCAACAAGGGTTGTCTCCCGGAAGACCGTACCTCGACTTGGTACCGCGTTCTGGTTACTGGGTGGATCAACTACTCGTTACAGGCCCAGTAATATCACTACAAACATACAAAAAAAGATAGAGTCGAATTGATAATAACCATATTATATGAGTCGATTATATATCTGAAAATGCCTGTGATTCTTATGATATCGATGAAAAAATATACGACAGGCTATCAAGACGCTTATCTTTGATCTATGAAAGACAAAAAAAACAGCAATCAAGCCATGGATATACTAAGTTTAATACAAACAATGGTCAATCTATTGTGTATCCATAAACGTGACTATTCAATAGCATCCTATTTAATGAGTTAAAGCGATGAATTTAAATAGCGCAAACTTATCTAGTATCAGCTTGAACATTTGTGGTAGCAAAGTTATTAAATACTAGCCCAAACCCGCAGCTTCACTCGCGCAATTAGCGTCTGTGTGTGCGATTTTCATTGAAACTGTCTCCGGCCCTATCTGACCCATTTTAGTGAAATATAACTGCAAAAACCGACTCAATCTATTTCTTTAGGTACCACGTCGCAATTGATTTTTTTTTAAGAGATAGTAAATGTTTCCGAAATGGTCTTATACCGATTTTATCAACATCCTACTCGTTGTTTTTGCGTTTCTAAAGTAAGTAAGTATCTTCACGTCCATATCCCTGAAGGGATAGGCAGAGGCCCAACCAGGGTACCTAGGACTAGCCGAAGACACTAAGTCCCACAATGTGATAGAAAAAGAAAAGCAAAGAAAAAATATTTATTTGCGGAATATGAGTGTTACAAAGATGTTACAAAATTATTTAAGCGTTCCTACATATTCTACCGGTAGGTAGCAAGCCTATCGCCAACCGGGCAAACATACAATCCCGAGTAACACTTTTGTCATTACAAAATTGGAAAAAGAATATTCTTTTAGTTGCCCGACCCGGGAATAGATCCCGGGACCTCATGCGGTCAAGTCCAACACCTGGGCCGCTAGACCACAGTGGCGAACTAGTAGTTTTTGCATTTCTAAGATGTAGCTTTTGGATACCAGTTGCTAATTTTTTTTATAGTGTTGGTTATTGTCAGGAGAAGGATCTTATGAAGAGAAACACTGGGAGAATTGCAGGAAAAATGAAAAAAAACATTCTTAATTTATTCCCATACAAAGTGTTAGTATCTGAAGTTCATCGGGTTGGACAGCACTACAATCGAGTAATCGCTAACAAACATACAAAAAAATATTAAAAAAAACATAGTTTAGTCAAAAATCGGACATTCTTCATGGACATAAAATCATTGTGTTTCATACATCATTCCAACCAAATCTATTCGTACTAGTGGTCGCCCATTGATCGAAATTCGACCATAATAAATTTTAATATCTTGTTGATAAGAACGCCATCTTTATTTCTCAAGACCAACTACTTTGTTTCCTGAATAGTTAGTGTTCCATCTGTCATCTTTTTTCGTCAACATCAATATATTTGTTTGTGTGTGTGTGTCAAATGCATCGTAAAAACAATAAACTTACAAAAAATCTTACTGAATTTTTTTAGCTGAACTTATAGAAACATTCTACTTTATATTTCCGCATACATTATTGTGTTAATTATTGCCAGAAGGTTTTTATGAAAGAAAAAAATACAAAAGTTCAGAGGGGTAAAACATTAATAAATAAAAAAAAACCTAACAAAAACATAAACTTTACAGTCAGTTGGCAGAGACAGGACGTCTGTCGGGTCAGCTAGTTTTTTTTGTAAAAATATACATGACTCTTGTAATACGTATTGAAACAAATTACAGTGAACCTGCCGTAAGAACATAATCGGATCAAGTGGCACGTGCAGGTTAATACGATTTTAGTAACAAGAGAACAAAGGTTACGGAGATAATCCAAGGGATCTGGACAAAGACTATAATCCACGGCCTCTGCACATCACCTATTGATTGGTGAATAGTTGTGAACAGCTAATGTATAATGTGTTCGTAATTTAATGTATACTACCTGACCAGGCAGAAGTCGTTCTGCTTTATTATGATTTTAGTAAAAAAGTGGAGGTGAGTCACCCTTGTCGCTTAGGGGTATGAAAAATAGATGTTGGCCGATTCTCAGACCTACCCAATATGCTCATAAAATTTCATGAGAATCGGTGAAGCCGTTTTGTAGGAGTACGGTAACTAGCATTGTGACACGGGAATGTTATATAAGATGTTACAGCTTAACTGCGAAGTTCGGTTAAATCTAGGCCTAACCGGTTATACCTGGGTGTAGCCACTGACATTGTTAGGTTAGGTTGGGTTTTTTTTAACCGGATAAATCTAGTTTTAACTGAACTTTGGAGTGTAGCTGTAACATAGATATAGGACTAGGAAAGTGACTACCCCATCGCCCTATAGTGGAGCAATTACAAAATTATTTGACTAGTGCTATCACCTATCATTCTGACCAGATGGTATTATACAGCACATCCCCGGAATTGATACAACTACTATAGGCCTAGTGTTCGCCATAGACTATATTAGTCTGTTTAAAAAAAAGGAATCTGGTTTGAAAATATTGTATAACATCCCAACCCAAGGCTGACTAATGGCAACACACGTTTAGTGTCTGTATAGACGCCGGCAGTCAGAATTTTTTACCCTTACGAAATTGGCTCGTTTTGTTTCGCTTGCTTGTTATACAATAAAAAAAACAATATCGTCAGTATTATGCTTTTAAAATAACTAGTGGTCGCCCATTGGTCAAAATTCGACCATAATAATTTTTAATATCTTGTTGATAAGAACGCCATCTTCATTTCTCAAGACCAATTACTTTGTTTCCAAACTGTATTGTGCGCCATCTGTGATCTTTATCGTTATCATCAATATATTTGTATCTGTGTGTCAGATGCATGGTGGTGTGGGTAATGTTATATTTATTGATTGAATGTACTTTATAAGCATTATTATTGAAAAATATTAGCGTTCTGCACTTCTCCTACACATAAACTATAAGTGTGCAAAATTTTATGCTCCTTCATTCGCGCAATTTTCGTGAAAAGGGATCCAAAGTTTTGGCATCACGCATTAATATATAGATAATAAACGTCTTAACATAATACTCTTGCAAAATTAGCCTGTTTTCAACTTGAACCTACGCACAGATTTGCCTGTAATGACAAACAAAATAATCAATCTCGTGTTTCCCAGAGTCACTGTTCATTCACAATAAATAATAGAGCTAACACCAAACAGGATAATGGACATCTTCCTGGAATCATCAATCTCACAAACGCTCAATTTGACCAATCAAGTGACAAATTATCACACGTAAAAGGTTCGCCAACCTATATTTTGGAGTTTTGGCGCCATCGAGAGAAAATACGTAGAGATGATACAATATATAGAGGCGATGTTTTTCTTGTTTCCATATTTATTACAGCTGTTGAGTATATCAAAGGGAGTTTGGGCGCCATCGAGAGAAAAGATGGTCGAAGTTTTTGCATAATTATAGAATTTCGTGTTTATATTGACTGAATTTAGTAAATTTTGGTGGCATTTTTTACAATTTTGACATTGACGACTTATGACTGATGACTAATTATAATTGAGTAAATTTGATATAAAATTTAATGCTAATTTCTACTTGACTAATGGCAAAATACTACCGTGAAGGCCAAAACCTTAAAAAAAGAAAGAAAACCTATATTTTTTTATAGAATATAAGCGTATCTATAAACCTACACCTGTTATAGTACAGTACAGTATACTTGTAAGCTAAAAAGAAGCCTATTCATAACTAAAATAAATTTAAACTGGAGTACCCCAAAGAAATATTCTTGGTCCGGTTTTGTACCCACTTTATACGTCTGATATGCCAGATACGAAAAGAATCGCTATTGCAGCTTTTGACAGAATAGATAGCAAAATTTACAGTGTCTTATAGGCGTCTTACGGTAGTTGCATGCGACAGACAAACAAATTCACAAACATTTTCTTGCATATCAATGTTTTGTTATGTCCAGGAATGGGGAACATGATAGTAAAATATAGTTCAGTAGCTTGTTTGACCGTTACAAATGATAAAATTTGCTACTTGACCTGTTATCATCTGAACTTATTTCCGTATCTATGTTAAACATTCTACCATTTGACCTCTTCTAAAAAGAAAACGCGTAGAAGTAAAAGAATCGTGTTATAATTATTTTAACACGAATAACAAAATAAGATTAGATATAATACCTAATCACATGCGAGCAAGTAGGTAAGATACAAACTCATGCGCCTTTCCGTGGTCCAATTATTATTTGTATTATTATTCATTAATACAATCCCAATTCAATCATTTTTATGTAAAACTAGTTTTCCCGGCGAACTTTGTTCGAGGAAAAAAAGTAATGTTTTTCCCATTTACCCTGCAATGTTCCCGGTTTTTCTCTTCATAGGAACCTTCTTTTGACAATAACTAGCACAACAAAAAAATTATTAGAAAAATCGGTTCAGTCGTTCGGAAGTTACGCTCTTACCTTCCAACACATTTAGCAATTCATTTTTATATTATAGATGTTCGAAATACAAGACCATTAGGAGCCAAGCTTCTAACTATATACGCCCTAACCTCACAAACTTTACACTTTGGTCAAATTATGTGGGTTAGGCGTTTCGGCACTATAAGAACAACAAGGAACATTATTGAATACAAGGAACAATAGTTATAAACAGTAGATACATTTCTATCATTAAGACCATTTGTTGGTAGCAAACGGACAAGTCATATAGGTGTTTCGACTAAGATGAAAAATGTCTAAGGTCAGGTCTTATAAAGTTAGGAGACTGGCTTTATATGACATCCGAGTTTTTACCATGAGTCGTTGTATGAAATTTACGTATCGAAATATTTAGCGTTTTTTAACTGAACAATTAGTTCTCTAGTCCATTAGAGGTGCTGTTAATTTTTTTTTACAAATAATTTATGTAGACGCTGCCGAGTCTAGTGCCGTCAACCTATGGTGAAGGGCCCTGGATTACTATTTGACAGTGGGAGTCGGTCTGATGTTGGCAATATTTTACATTAAAATGCTTTTGTTGGGATCTATATCAAGATATTTATTTTTTATAAATTGTTGTCTCTAGGTAAAAGTACATGTCCTACTGTTTCGCACATCGTGGTCTAGCGATATAAATATTGGACTTAGCTTCATGAGGTCCCGGGTTCGAATCCCGGGCCGGGCAACAAAAAGAAAATGTGGTATTCCCAATTTTCTAATAATAAAAAAAATTTGCTCGGGATTGGATATGTGCCATACATTGTGGGACTTAGTGTTTTCGGCTAGTCGTGGGTGCCCTGGTTGAGCCTCTGCCAACTCCTTCGGGGATATGGGCGTGAAGATACTTATTGTTTATTAATAATATTTGTGATATTCGTGTCTGTTTAATTTATATTTGCCTAAATTAAAAACAAAATGTATTTGTTAGGAGTCCAAATCAAAATCTTACATTATAGTAATTCAATCAGACTTAGTGATAAATATATCTTTGACTTAAAGGAATTAAAGAAAATAAAGGTTTAGAAACGCGCAGGAGAAGACGCGGGCAAAGACTTGATATAATACTAGAGTGGACGATGATCGTACATTTCTTCTAAACACTGCCATAACACTCGACTCCCTACTAACTTCAATTGGCACCCGACAGTGTTACAGCATTTATCTCAAAAGGGTTTAAGTCTAATAATAATTTACTAGAGGTCGTCTGTTGGTAGAAATTCTACCATAATAAATTTTAATATCTTGTTGATAAGAACGCCATCTTCATTTCTCAAGGCCAAATACTTTGTTTCAAAACTTTTTAGTGCGCCATCTGTGATCTTTTATCGTTATCATCAATATATTTGTTTGTGTGTGTCAATTGCATGGTAGTGTGGGTAATATTTACTTATTGATATAATGCACTTTATTAGCATTATTATTGAATTAGCGTTCTGCACTACTCCTACACATAAACTATAACTGCCTTATTAATAAACACGGAGTAAAATACTCCAAGATTTAACCTAGTTAAATATTATAGTCTTTATAGTCCTTATCCTATTATATTGCTCTATTGTAGTCTTTATTACAATGTAATACAGACTATAATATCCACTTAATCTTACACCTACCCTACTCCACATTTATTAATAAGACGGTAAGTGTGCCAAATTTTATACTCCTGCGTCCGCGCAACTTTCGTAAAAAGGGGTCCAAAGTCTTGTCACGTATTAATATATAGATTAAAACGACCATTACAATAGGGGTCGTCCACAAATTTCGTAACGTAAGGTGGAGTGGGTTCGGCCAAGCGTTACGGTTCCGTTACGTTGGGGGTCTAGGTTTGGGTTACTCACGCACGATTTCATATAATTAAAAAAATCACAGTCTGTCGGTATGTTCGCGGAACACGTCTATCCCGAAGGCTATCTATTTTTTTTAAAGTTAAAAATCCCAAAGCAAGCAAATTATATGCTTGTGTCATGGGTGTTAGTCAGAGGCACAACCAGGGCACCCACGACTAGCCGAAGACACTAAATCCCACAATGTGATAGGTAGCAAGCCTATCGCCAACCGGGCACATTTCCAATCCCGAGCAACATTTTTTTATTAGAAAATTGGAAAAACCCAATTTTCCTTTTGTTGCCCGACCCGGGAGTCGAACCCGGGACCTCATGCAGTCAAGTCCAACAACTAAACCGCTAGACCAAAGAGGCGAAATAATTAAATAGAAACCAGAATATATTTAATAAACACCCAGATCCGGAAATGCAGACATCTATATGTTTATCACACAAATCCCTTCCCCGTCTGTAATCGAACCTGAGCCTCGCGGTTGCCCGACGTAGTTAGGCGTGTACGCTAGCCACTCGACCAACGAGGAATTCTATTCTATCTTAATCTCGTTTTTTCCTGAAAATTAGCTCCAAACCTTTAGAAAGCCTTCATTACGTAACAGAATGTAGAAGGCGGGAAGGCGCCAAGCGTTTAAAGTAACTTCCTCAAGTTCCCTTCCCCGAAGGGGTGTTAAAAATTCGAGATTTTTGGGTCACGTAATTTGTAGACGAACCTTAGGGTATATGACTATTTTTTGTCTGTGTCATCTGTCATCTGTATAATCGAATGGTCCATAATAGTGGAAATATCGGTGAAAAAATCACCCAGCTTCTCGAAAACTCTCCGAGATATCACAACAGTAGTTTTGGCGCCATCGAGAGAAAAGATGGTCGAAGTTTTTTCATAATTATTGAATTTCGTGTTGATATTGAGTGAAATTAGTCAATTTTGGTGGCATTTTGTACAATTTCGTTCAGTGAAAGTGCAGAAATGAAATAATCATGAATAAATTAGCGTATCGTGTATTTCCTCGTTGCCGCCAAATCTCATTACATGAGCTTGAGTAATAAGGCCACCGCTTTACCCAAGAGCCTGACATGACTTACTGATGACTAATTATAATTGATTAAAATTGATATAAAATTTAATGCAAATTTCTACTTGACTAATGGCAAAATAGTAACGTGAAGGTTAAAACCTAAAAAAAAGACAGAGATATCAAAACTTTAAAATCCCATATCTGACTAACCCAAACAATTCGATACTAAAATTGTAACCAAAATGTGACGTCACTTTAGAAGACTGTATAAAACACACGGGATTTTATTCGATATGCATATTAAAGTTGCGTTTACGGAAGTGGTCACATAACGAAAGTTGCTTTAAATTTCATGGTTTATTTATTAATCATTTTCTTTTTTTGATAATTTAATACTCTTAAATGGGTTCGTCTATCTAACTTTGAATGATCATAAAAACAAATAAAACTAAATACATTTAAAATATATATATCAGATATATTTAAGGATAACTTCGCATATTTTTCTTGTTACACTGCTCTTTAAGCATTATACTAGGGAATGAAAGTACACACTTATCTTCACGCCAAGTCCCTTACGGGTCAGGCAGAGAGTATCGAGTGCCAAACCTCACGATCCTGACAAACCTGTCTGGCTTCCTTCACATTCATTACCCTTTTCATACAAACACGCCGGTTTCGGTGACTTTCTGACACCACCCTCAGATAATATCCGAGCGATCTGATCGTAGAATGTCAGCCTTGGTCTCCCCGGGTACCTACATCCATCCAAATTCGCATTGAATATCTGCTTTGTCAATCTTCCAACTGTCATTCTTTCCACATGACCGAACCAGCGGAGCGGGGATGAAATTTTGTATGGAAATAGTAGCTACGTGGACGAAGTCGCGGGCAAACAGCTAGTTTTTAATAAATTAAATATCAGTCATCTACTCTATCCTGTATTCCACACTGACAGCACTTGGTGTAACTTGGTCAAATATTCATACACACACTTGAACTTTTTAACAACATATTATATTAAGCATTCCAAATGTTTCTATAACCATATATACATAGTTTCTAATCGTCTAACAGCATCTTATAAACTGCTATAAAAAACGAAACCTGTTGACTTATGTAACATTAAAAGATTAAACATACACGCGTGAAAAAGCACATTGAATATGCGATCAATACAAATACATAATACAAAATACAAATATTTGTACGTAGGTGCCGTTTTCACGTCAAAATTTTTGAACCAGATCAATAGATCAGTTTTCCCGTGTTAGTCCGAGCTCCTTTGCAGAATAGACCGTTTATCTGCCTTCATGCCAGGCAGCTCGTAAAAGGCGAGCATAGGACGACGGTCAGTAAAACCGTGACATCCAACAAGGTGATAGAGTTTCGCCGCGACATACCCAACAAGCTGACGGATTTTCTGATGGTAAGGAATTCACGTCCCTTAGAGACACCAAAAGTATTAATGGTGCGTTGCCACCATGGCCGAGGCCGGGATGGTACGCCTTGAGCAAAATTAAGTTTACGGGCTACCTTATCCTCCGAACTGGAACACGTCAACAGGTACCAATCCAGTCAAGTCCGGTCTACCACTTAGTCAGATGTCACGGTATTTGTGACATAAGCCTATGCTCGCTCAGGCGTGATCGATGACCACGCGAAATGGGGGATTCATTTATATATATAGAAGACTAGCTGACCCGACAGACGTTGTTCTGCTATTTTTTTTAATGTGATTTTAGTAAATTATCACTTAGGAGTATGGAAAGTAGATAGTAGCCGATTCTCAGACCTACTCAATATGCTCACAAAATCTCACGAAAATCGGTCGAGCCATTTTGGAGGAGTTCAATCACGCACACCGTGACACGAGAATTTTATATATTAGATATACTTAAATATAGCATACATAAATATACATGCAATATCGAAGTGAGTAGTTGGAAAATTAGCTTCTAATTGGTCGCATCCCACAATTATATTGTTATCGGACTCTAGTCATGACTTTAATTGCCAAACAGATTTAAACTCCATTTTACCGGTAATTACGAGCTGATTGTTTAAATTATATCAGTTAACGTATGGTAAGCTATTTATTTACCCCTACCACTAAATAAATGTAAAATTGTGTATGTTCCTATGTATGTTCGGTTTTTACACAAAACGGCAAAACCGTTTTTAATTACTTTAGAACAGACACTGCACAAGCACACGGAGGGCTATCTTGATGATAACAGACAACCGTGGCTTATAGATTAGTAGCCAGTTTTTTTTTTTATGACATTGGAAGGCAAACCAGCAGACGTATTTCCTGGTGGTAAAAAATTCACGCCCCCTAGAGACACCGAAGGTGGTAATGGTGCGTTGCCAACCTGAGACCGGGATGTTAGACCTCGAGCAAAGGTAAGTTTACTGGCTACCTTACCCTCCGAACCGGAACACGTCATGACGTTATGGTGGCAGGAATAGGTAGGGCGGTGGTACCAATCCGGGTGAGTCGCTGCGAAACTCTACCACCTAGTCAGATTTCACGGTGCTAGTGACGGTAAGCCTATGCTCGCCTTTTACGAGCTGCCTGGAAGGAAGGCAGATGGTCTATTCTGCGAAGGAGCCCGGACCAAAACGGGGACAAGATTTTACAGGTGCGTCACTGTCCTGTGGCCGGGGTGTTAGGCCTATTATGCAGCACTACTGGCTACCTTAGCCTCAGGGGCAGATAAAGACGGTGGATCCGTTCCTGGACAAATTGTACAACACTCTACTGCAAATGAAAAAGCGTTTAGCAAAAATCTATATATTAATACGTGATGCCAAAACTTTGGACCCCTTTTCACGGAAATTGCGCGAATGAAGGAGCATAAAATTTTGCACACTTATAGTTTATGTGTAGGAGAAGTGCAGAACGCTAATATTTTTCAATAATAATGCTTATAAAGTACATTAAATCAATAAATAAAACATTACTCATACTACCATGCATTTGACACAGACAAACAAATATATTGATGATAACGTTAAAAGATTACAGATGACGCACTAAACTTTTGGAAACAAAGTAGTTGGTCTTGAGAAATGAAGATGGCGTTCTTATCAACAAGATATTAAAATGTATTATGGTCGAATTTCGACCAACAGGCAACCTCTAGTATAGATTAAAACGTGGAGGACGCAAGCCATTTTTATTTTGATATCTCGACGGATTTCCGCTATTCGATTAGTATGGTTAGGATGTGCAATAAAATCCAAAATCACAAAGCAGTTGCCGCACGATACCCTTTGCCTGACTCGGAAGGACTTGAAATGAAGATATATGTGTGATAAAGCCAAAAAAACAAGCTTAAGCATTATCTTAAGCCTGTTTTTTTTGTTTTTGTTTTTAGATATTACTCTTCAAATTTTCGTGTACATTTTGAATTTCAAATGGTAAAAGTGTGTTGGACTGTTTAAACTTAGACCTTTGAACGTAGCCACGGCCACATTGTATTTTATGTTGCCTTCTGTAAATATAATTTAAACAGTAAAATGTATGCCAGGGATCATTTACGGGTCAATCTGTAAAGTATCCACTGTCAAACAAATAAAAATTAAATCAGATTGCGCGTTAGAAATTGTAGCCAAGTTTTTGTCTTCTCCCACGGGAACTAAGAAGTGACCTGTAGTTTTTGTCGGAATAGAGAGATCCCGCTATCTAAATTTCGTCATGGTCGGTTCAATAGAGGCGGCATGAATCTTAGCCGGGAATCATATACACAGACAAAAATTCAAAGTATCTTCACGCCTATATCAACGAAGAAGTAGGCAGAGGTACAACCAGGGCACCCACGACTAGCCGAAG
>NJDC01005141.1:0-14858 GCA_002245475.1 Calephelis virginiensis
TTCAGAAATGCGTTTACATTCCTTACAAGGCGTTGAGTATGTAAATCCTATAATGTGAATGCACGTTGGCGAAAGTAACGCGGCGAAATCAGAAGGCATTGTTGTAAAATTGAAACTGAAATTGGAGGTTTATTTTTCGATTCGATTCACTCATACTTCATAAAAGGTATGTGGAGTGTTATATTTCATTTTGAATGACGTATGACATTAATTGAAGGGTTGAGTTGGAGAATGGTTTAACTAACAAATACGTAATTTGACGCAAATGACATTTTAAACATCGGTAGCATTATTTTCAATTCGACTAAAGAAAATCAACACAAATACGACGCTTGTTAAAAGTTAAAAGAGTTTTTGCCGATGTAATCCATTTTTATATTAGAACTGAGATAATTATTATATTTTATGTAGGTTTAATTAATATTCAATATTTTTGGTACTAGCAACCTCGACATCTGAGTCAGTTAAACCGTTTTAAGTCTGAATATCTCGAGATATAATGCGATATTTGTTATTTTGAAAAGGGCATTGGATAGATTATTTCTTTCTGAATCCAACGATACCGATTACTATTTTTTTAATAAAAATCAGTTAAACCATTCTCAAACTCAACCCTTCAATTGTGTCATCGGTTACTCAACCAAAACATATTGATTAAGGATTCGTTTTTATTATTCAATCAAATTTGAACTTTCTAAAAAACTTATTCGTCATTATTTGTTTAGATTTTAAAGTTTCCACAATCGTGTACTCGCTACTTACAACTTTTACCTTTATTTTTTTTAAACCATTCCAAATGAATGTAAAAAACGATGGGTTGCACGATGGTGGAGTGCCGGCACAAGTGAAAACTTAAATATTAACGTTGTGCATTTTTGATATTTTGGAATGGTTAGGGAATAATTTTGCACGAATTCCTTTTATTGTCACTATGAAAGTACTATCATTTATGTGGTAGACTACAATATTCATTTATTGAGCTATATACACAAATATGACATCACGAACATTTGCGCAACTGCCCTGCGCCGTCTTATTCGCGCAAACGCCCTGCGCCGTCTTACGAATTTTCGACCAGGTCACATGTCCTGACGCGGGTTTAGAAGTTTTTGCCCATTCCAAAAAAGTGCGCCACGCCGTTAAAGACGTTTTCACTTCAAAAACAGATAAGCTGCTAGAACCAGTTTCATTTTTTATGAAAAGCAAAAAACTGCAGTCTATAAACCCTGAACGTTTTACTAACAATCATAGGCTAAAGAACTCCAAGGCTGAACCTGCTATTGTAGTATTTATTACACTGTGAGACAGACTGTATTATCAGCACAAACTTACTCTTACTTTAGTCTTTGTTTATGCATAAGACAGGGAAGGATCTGAAGTGATTTTAATATTTTCGTAGCATTTTAAATTTACTCATAATTAACGTCGACTACAGTGTTTATTTTATTATGTGATATTAAAGGTACTGTGGAAATGGAGGAACAGTACCCCTGTGTTGGTCCAGACTCCTTTGTAGAATAGACTATCTGCCTTCCTTGCCAGACAGCTCGTAAAAGGCGAGTATAGGCTTGCTGTCACTAACGCCGTGACATCTGACTAGGTAGAGTTTCGCAATGAATCGCCTGGATTGGTATCAACGCCTTACCTGTTCCTGCCGCTATAACGTCATTACGTGTTCCGGTTTGGAGGGTAAGGTAGCCGGTAAACTTACTTTTGCTCGAGGCCTAACATCCTGGCTTCAGGTTTGCAACGCACCATTGCCACCTTTGGTGTCTCTAGGCGGCGTGAATTTCTTAACATCACGAATCCGTCTGCTTGTTTGCCTTTCAGCATCATAAAAAAAATCCATAGGAAATTTCTGGTGTAAAATAAATCGGAAACTTCACATGAAGGTTAAAATGATATCAGACTAAATTTGTTCGCCTCAAATTAACTAAGTTTAGTTTGTAGACCACGGAGCCTGCTGGAACTTTCTCTGAAACTAATCAATGTCAAAAATTGAGAAATGAGCAAGAACTTTCCACTCACATGAAAACTTTCTGTAGGTACTTATTATACTCTGTCGAAGACATACATTAAAGTCATCAAAGGAATGTGTATATGAAGGAATTGACTGATGGTAAAGACGCCCAAACTGTTCGCACTTGATTAAGCGAATCTCTGAAGTTACACCGCAATGATTAATGGTCGTTTATCATTGCTATGTTCTAAACATGAACTCGCTTAAGATATTGATAGATGACAAATACACGTAATGTGTTTAGAGCTTATCTCGTCTGTGACTTTACTTTAAATTTAGCTTTGTATTCGCAAAATGTGGGCGGCGATCGCATGAATAATATATAAAATAAATTTAATTTTAAATTTCCCACCGTCACAAATATTTCTATTTTAAAGTGGCAAGATTTTTTTGAAAAATATTAGGCTTACATACTCTGAGATTTGATTTCCACAATATTTAATGTGAAGTACAACATATGAAGTAAAATATAGTGGAAAACTAATCTAACAGTCTGCAAACTTACAATTCGCACTCTATTTCATTTCATGATTATCCTATTTCCTATTAATATTGTAAACGCAAATGTCTCTTTGTTTGTTTGTTACTCCTTCACGCAAAACTGCTTAACCGATTTTCATGAAATTTTGCACACACATAGACGTTAACTTGGATTAACACACAGGATAGTTTTTATCCCAATACCATGTTCCTGTGGGACCATTAGTCACGCGGACAACGCCGCGGCCAACTGTTAGTATTTTATTAATTATAAATAAATCTACAAAGTTTAAACGAAATCTGGCCGTTTAAAGTGGGTCAAAATCGCGCCCAAAGAAGTCGGTTACAAACAAACATACAAACATACAGGTGAAGCTAATAAAAAGCGTGTAAAATAAAATGGTTTAGTGCGAAACCAATCTTAAAATAATATGCAAGCTTACTATTTTTTCACTATAATAATCTAATAGTAATTATATTTAGGCAATCATAATCAATTTTATATCGAGAGGCCTAACACTTTGAGTAACACTAAACCATAGCCTATCCTTAAACTGAAGCTAAGTGAGGAGGTTACTATTTCACCGATTTTGAAAAAATCTTATAGGTATATGAAAATGAATCCCTATTTCCTTCGGTCATTGTATCTAGCGCGATGGATGGACACGGATGGAACAGTTTTGATATTTTTATGTTGTATTAATTATTGTCAGTTTATAAGAAAAAAAAAACAACATTTATAGTTAAGACAAGACAAGGTCCCCGTGTTGGTCCGGGCTCCTTTGCAGAATAGATAATCTGCCTTCTTTGCCAGGCAGCTCGGAAAAGGCGAGCATAGGCTCACCGTCACTAACACCGTGACATCTGACTAGGTGGTAGAGTTTAGCAGCGACTCGCCCGGATTGGTACCTCCGCCTTACCTATTCCTGCCGCCATAACGTCATGACGTGTTCCGGTTCGGAGGGTAAGGTAGCCAGTAAACTTGCTTTTGCTCGAGGCCTAACATCCTAGCCTCAGGTTGGCAACGCACCATTACCACCTTTGGTGTTTCTAGGCGGCGTGAATTTCTTAACATCAGGAAATCCGTCTGCTTGTTTGCCTTCCAATATCATAAAAAAATATATATGAAAATTGGACCATATTTTTCCAAAGTTGCTTTATGCCCAACATATTTCTGAAATACCTTTGACTTTTCGACATTATTTCTCACTCTCTCTGTCACACAGTCTCTGACTGTTACAGTCCCATAAAAAAATTAAATACGTATAGCTGACTTCTACATTCAGATTTCTTCAAGACTTTTTTAGTTTTTGTCTTCTGCATGTGAGACTTAGTATTATTGAATTGTTATGGGTGTCTTGCTTGAGCCTCTGCCTCCTATTTGACGGATAAGGGCGTGAAATACTATTTCTTTAGAGTTTTGCTCTCTTAGCCACCTTTCGAATGTGTTAAGTGGTTTAATACTTTTCTAACCATTTTCTTGTACAAGTACTACTATTTAAATTATGCGCTTCGGCTTTACACTTTTTCCTTTTTTTTTACAGTTTATACTTTTATTTTTAAATTGGCTGACCTAATCTGAATGTAAGCAAAATGATTAATTATGTAATAACAACTTTACGTAGATATCTTTAAAATACATTCGGAATTCCGAAGCTTAACGAAGCCGAAGCGCATAATTTAAATAGCACTTTCTCTGAATAGTGCTAAGAATTCAGTGTAGATGTATGCTAATATTCAAATAAACAATGAACTTTTACGACAATATTATCAAATCAACGTAGTTAGTGTGCTTAGCTGGAACAACACGGAAGCACTACGTGAGCTTCTTTGTATTAATATGCTAATGTTACTAAAATATGTTCGCGCTAGTAACTAATGGGTCTTTTGTTGTGGCACAATCATGCCATAACATAGAGTTTAAATATGTATATACATATGTGCCCATATCCACGAAGGGATAGGCAGAGGCACAACCATCGTACCCACGACTAGCCGAATAGTGATAGCCACCTATCACGCTAATCTAATAATCTAAGCCTATCGCCAACCGCCAATATCAAACCTCGGGCAACATTTTTTTTATTAGAAAATTGGAAATGCCACATTTTCTTTTTGTTGCCCGACCCAGGATTCGAACCCGGAACCTCATGAAGTCAACTCCAACACTTGGACCGCTAAACCACAGAGGCGATACTAGTAAAATGCAAATATTACGTTGTATGAAGAGAGCAAACGTGACATCCTACTAGATGGTAGAATTTCGCAGCGACTAGCTCGGATTGGTCTTACCGCCTTGCCTATTCCTGCCACCATAACGTCAGTGCTTGCCGTTAAAGTGTTCCGGTTCAGAGGGTAAGGTAGCCAGTAAACTTACTTTTTCTCGAAGTCTAACATCTCAGTCTTAGGTTGGCAACGCACCATTACCACCTTCGGTGTCTCTGGGCGGCGTGAACTTCTTACCATCAGGAAATCTGTTTGCTTGTTTGCCTTGAAATATCATTAAAAAATATTACTCTGTAAAAACGCTTACATTTACCATCTCGTGAGCTAAGGAAAAATTCCAACGCAATTTTTTTTTCATTTTTTCCCTTTCTGGGCCCGGCTGACCATAAGGACATGCTGCGACGTCTTCCATATTAATAAATTATTTTTCTTGTTATTTATTTTTAATTAACTCTTGATTATTAGGTATTAATTGAGCATTTATTTTACTTGTTAAGTTCCATTATAGCGGTGGCTTCCTTACTTAATCTCATTTTGTGAGATTACACGATCAATAGATACAGCGAGGGAATACACGATACACTAATTTCTTCTTATTTCACTTTAATTGAACACAATTGAACTAATTACCACTAAATCTATTCAATTATATTCATAATTAATAATACAAAGTTCATTGATTACGAAAAAACTATGACCATCCTCTTTCAAAACTCCCTTGATTTTTTACTATATTATGTAAGTAAAGATTTCTTTGTTTTTTTTTTGATATTGGAAGGCAAACAAGCGATGGACGTTCTGATGGTAAGAAATTTACACCACCTAGGGACACCAAAAGTGCGTTGCCAACTTGAAGCCGGGATATTAGGCCTCGAGCAGAAGTAAGTTTTTTTACGTAGTATTAGAAGTCAAAAAGTTCCTGATTGTAAAAAATTCGCGCCACCTAGAGACACCAAAGGTGGTAATGGTGCGTTGTCAACCAGAGGCCAGGATGTTGGGGCTTCGAGCAAAAGTAAGTTTACAGGCTACCTTATCCTCCGAACCGGAACACGTCAACGGTAAGCGCTTATGTTATGGCGGCAGGAATAGGTAAGGCGGTGGTACTAATCCGGGCAAGTTGTTACGAAACTCTACCACAAAGTAGGATGTCACGGTATTCTGAAGGTAAGCCTATACTCGCCTTTTACGAGCTGCCGAGAACGAAGGCAAATGGTCTATTCTGTAAAGGAGCCCGGACCAACACGGGAGAAAATCGTTACTTTTCAAAGTTTAAATAACAGTCTATAAGATATGGTATGTTAAATATGATTATAATATTCATCAAACGGCTAAGTAGACATTAGAGCTTTTTTTGTGGCATTTTATTTTTTCACTTAGGGCTATTAAAAGCCATTTAATGTTAACTTTAAGGCTATATTCATTTAGGAGTTAACATTACGTAACATTGGATAGGTATATCTAAATTTATTTACGAGTATTTATCTTCGTCGTCTACATCAACAAAGTAATTTACTTCGTCCAATCAAAATCGTTTTCGGGAGTTTTGGAAAACCCGTAAAATACAATGTTCAATTAAACTGTTCGTTTATTCAAGAATTTAGGTGTGAGTCTAAACAATCACATTCTGATTGGATATCTTATTTGGGCTCAATAGAGCATAACATGATAAGAGCATGAAGGACCAAAAGCAGGCCATTGTAAGTATTTCGATCACGTGCAAGTTACTGGCAGAGAGCATCAGAGGCAGCTGTCAACTCGCCGCACTTCCGTTTCCGACCAGAAATAATGGCATCAGTGTATTACATTATTTGGTAGGCCTTCGTAATGAATACAAGGACTTCGGGTTGAGTACGGTCTCTTATCTCATTTATATAATGTAAAGTTCGTACAATCATATGTGACTTACTGAGGCGTAAGAGGGTTAAAAGTCAATGTACGTAAGCTTTTGCTAATCTAATTTTGAATAAAATATCGTAGTTGCCCATAGCCCATATCTCGTAGCCCATATCTCCGAAAAGGTAGGAAATTATTAACACACATCGGGATAGGTGAAAATAGGTAAAAAATACTCGTAAAATGAAAATTAATAGGCCTATCTGAATAAAAATTTTATGTGACCAATTCAAAACTATTCCGCATCAAACAAAAAATCGGTTAATCGGTTCAGAATTTACGGAGAAATCGCTGTACATACATTAAAAAAATATACCGGCCGATTTAAGAACCTCCTCGTTTTTTTTAATTCGGTTAAAAATATCTTATCTGGATCTAGAATCTACGTTTATTGTAATATACCCATATATCTAGACAAAACTGTTGGCTAATTAACGAATATAATATGTTTGATATACATCAGCTTTCGACATTAAAAGACGTTATAGATTTTCGCTTTGTATGCGTGTTACTCATGCCTACAATGGTGGATCCTTGCTTGAACATAGCTGGACGCTTAGCCAAGTCACCTTTCTACAAGCGCTAATGCTAAAAAGTGTGGGAAGAATGGTATATCATATAATATAAACAAACGAATATAAAAGTCTTAGCAAGTTACACAAGGTTGTATATATTATAGAATACAGAGAGATATAAACAGTTTTTTTTTTGTAATGACTAATGTGTAACAGTACAAATGTAGTAAATGTGTACAGAATATATGCCAATAAAACATGTCAAATGTTGTAAAGTTACTTTCACATTTTCCGATTTTACGGCTGGATATAAAATGAGAGTAAAAATAAAAAAAGCATTTCATGTTATTTAAATTTTACGGAAAAAAATAAAAGAAACATTTTCCATCGTCACGCATCAATTGCATTGAGGAATCCGTTTCAGTAAAAATGTATTTTCGAACTGCAGTTTTATTTTTATCTGGAGAATTTATTTTCAGTGGAACTCGTTTTACATATCCCTTCTATAAATTAACTAATTAACTTTTTTCACAAGTTTTTTAGACGTGTCAGAAGTGACTTTTATAAGGTTAATATGAAATAAAAATATTATTCGATACTTATTTACAACACTACGACATAACGATTACAATGTTTCAAATCCAGATACAAATTTAGTTCACAGGATTCTTAGATGAAGCTTGTGGGTGTTGCATTTTTATAGGATAATTCAGGGAACAAACAGACGGCTCTTTTGATGGTAAGAGACATAAGTGGCCTATAGACATGTGGGACTACCTACATGGTAACGCAAGATTTTCCTGCGGTAAAAGGTAGGTATCTTAAATATTGACACAGGCTATGTATAACGACTACGTAAAAATCCGTTGAAAAATATTTCCGTGTGACAAACCCAAAAAGATTTGAACAGCCAACGTTTTGGATTATGTATCTCCTACACAACTAGTAGCAAACATTGTGCTTAACAATACTTCATCTTTGGTCGAGTGGCTAGCGTACTCGCTTAATTGCATCGACGAACCGCGAGGCTTGTATTCGATTTCCGACGTGGGCAGGCATTTGTGTGATGAAAATTTAGATGTATGCATTTCCGGGTCTGGGTGTTAATTAAATGCATTCTGGTGTCTATTTAAGTATTTCTATGTAATAGTGTCGTTGACTAACACCCATAACACAAGCATATAATTTGCTTACTTCGGGGTTAGATTCAATTTGTGTTACTTGTCCAGGGATATTTATTTATTAAGTCGTGTTTAAAAAAATATGTGTATCATTAACGACTTTATGGCACATATATTATAATTCATAGCATATAGTATATATAGACAAATATACAGTTAATTTCATTTTGCAACGCGAACATTACCAATTGTGGGATTCGAATCCCATTTGAACGGTTTTTTAGGCAAATACTGGAAAAGCGATGCACCGTTTCGTCACATAAGAACATAAGCCAATTACAGCCTCTCCAGTGCTTTGTTATCAAATGTGCTATTAAAACCGACGTCAAAGTACTGTAACGCTACTGTACGATATTTCCTACTAAAAACAATGCAGATTTCATATTAAACAATGCGACATGTGCTAAAATAATAAAATTATTGTGTAAGTACCTACATAAAAAAACAAGGACATAAAAAAAGATTACTTTAGCCTCTGATCTAACGGTCGGACGTCAGACTTGACTTCTTGAGGTCCCGGGTTCAATCCCTAAATTGGGCAACATGAAAAAAAAGTGTATTTTCAATTTTTTCATATCAAATTGCCCGAGATTGGATATGCGACCGGTTGGCGAGAGGCTTGCCATCTATCACATTGTGGGACATAGTGTCTTCGGCTAGTCGTGGGTGCCTGGTTGTGCATCTGCTTACCTCTTGAGGGATATGGGCGTAAAGATACTTTAGGTTATTTGGATGGTTCTGAAACTAAACCTGTTTTTTTAACTCTTGCCTATTTACGTCATGGAAAGAAAGAATTGATTGTAATCAGTATTCACAAGAAAGGGAGTCAAATGAAATCTCACAGCTGCCATTAGCCATGTCAATTATTTTAAATCAGTTAGTAATTTGACATTTTCTATCTAAACTTGTGGCTTGATGATAGATTAAGTGTCAATTGATGTCTCTGACTGCGGCTACAAGTCCTGTTTGGTCAGAGTCAAATTTCACATATTTTTTTTTGTTTTCAAGTGGAAACTTCTTTAGCGGCGTTGCGCACTTCTTTTGGAATGCGGGTAAAAATACCTTAACTCTCGTCAGATCATCAGATCGAAAATTCGTAAGACGGTGCAGGGCGCTTGCGCTAATATTAGTGTTGTAATGTTTGTGTACGATAACGCAAGAAATGAATATTGTATTCTACCACATAAATGATAGCACTTTCATACTGATAATTAAAGCGATTCGTGCAAAATTATTCCCTAACTCGTAAAGTTGCTTTTTTTTTTATTAAAGGAACTGACATACGTGCTAATAAAATCCTATTGCCTGATGCAAATGAAATGAAATCTGCAACACAAAGAGTTCGTTGCTGATAAGATGCCGGCTTTTAAGGAATTTATTAATCGCCTTAAAAATCCATAATATGTCAAAGCTCCTTAAAAACGAATGAAAGAAGACAATTGAGAGTTTTAGCGCCATTGTGAATCAAGATGGTCGTAATTTTTTCACAATTATAGAATTTACTGTAAATTATGAGTAAAATTAAATAAAGTAAGTTGAGTAAGTTAATTTAGGTGGGAACTAGTTTCATTTTGTTTAATGAAAGTGCACAAATGCAATAATCACGAAGAAATTAGTGTATCGTGAATTTCCTCGCTGGCGCCAAATCTCCCAAAGTGAGGTTGTGTAATGTGACCACCGCTTTACTGAAGACCTTGACGTGACTTTGTAAATAGTGACTAATGACTGTATAAGAATAATTAATACGGAAGACATGTGACTAACGTCTGTATAAGAAATAATTAATACGGAAGACGTGGCAGCATGGCCTAAAGGTCGTAACCGGCCCCAAAAAGGGGCAAATTGACTTAAAAAAAGAAAAAATTCCAAAGTTTGTCCGTTTAAAGAACGTTCGTGCGAAGCGGTCTTTCGTAGATACCAAGGCATCAAACGAAATATTGAAAGAGGCACAATGTTATAAAGTTCTTCAGAATACTCCCCAATGTACAGATGCAAATAATATTAGTTAGGTACCAAAGTTAGTTACGTAATCCATAAAACCACAATCTGTTTATAGTCGGTTTTTAATCTATGAGACTGAACAGATCTAAACGTCAAATTTACAAATAATTTAACCTGTGTTTTTTTGTAGTACTGTCCTATGACACCGATTGTTTCAAATTTCGATAATCGAAGAATGAAAAACCTAAATTTGTGTAATACTACAACAATAATGTTCCAGTTAGACAGACCAATTAGACAGTGTAAGGTAGCGGGTAGAATTGCACGGTTGACGTGCAACTCATCGTAAAACCTCAGGTAAAACTTAATGTTATAGACTAAGGCCACAGAATAAGCAATAGTAGGTACTACCTTAGACTGGGATTGCGAATATAAAAAGGGGTTAATCGATTTTTATGTTTTTTCAGAACTAATTAAAAAAAACACTTTTATTTAAAAGGGCGTACTTTCGAGATGGCCTCGCGTGGTCGCGACGGTCGCTGCGTGGCATGGGTCTGCCACGCAGCGACGCTCCTTCAACTTATATGGTCTCTATAGGCTCAGGTTATCTCCTTTCATCTGGGTAGCCTCGAGCTTGTTGTTGCCATCAAAAAGTACAGTTTATTGGTTTGTTACTTAAAAACTTCTTTTAATTTTAAAGATTATGAAGCTTTTTTTGGAGAAAGGCTTCTTCAAGTAACTCTACAGCGATGGAAGGTCTATATAGCCAAGTGCTTAAAACAAAAAAAAAATGACTTTACTTGGTTTTAAAAAAGTTACCAATAGGTTACTTATAGATGTGATTGTCAAATCAGATTATTTTGAGTATTCGAGTATAGAGTCATTATCTAATTAGAAAATAAAATTATCGTTTAAAATACAAATGTTGATTTTTTAAAGGTGCGACTGACGAATTAGATAATTTTGAGTACCTATTCAAATACCTCGGTATTATCGTCTCGCCTCGAATTACTCGCCATTATCTCATTCAAAAATTAAATTTAACATTTAAAATACAAACGTTGTTTTGAAGTTATACTTCGATAGGCGTGTTATGAAAAAATTATGAGAGTGAAATTTTGTATACCGTCACTCAATAGTTACAAAATGAAGTTGTAGCGGAGAACGAAATTTTAATCTGCATGGCGTCTGTTACACAAAAGTAACATCATGAAGTTACATGCTTTACAAACATGTTTTTACATTCACACACGTGATTAGTTATACATACAAGTGCATTTCATTTATATATTTTTATGTATTTGTATATTTGCACTGCATTTATATATTTTTTTACTATTTTTTCAAGTAGGTATAACTTCTCACGCGCGTACAAAAGTACACGCACATATTTTGTGTTATAAATTTTAGTATCTTCACGCCCATATCTCCGAAGATGTAGGCAGAGATGCAACCAGGGCACCCACGACTAGCCGAACACACTAAGTCCCACAATGTAATAGGTGGCAAGCGTATCGCCCACTGCGCACATATTAAATCCCGACCAACAATTTTTTCATTATAAAATTGGAAAAACCCAATTTTCTTTTTGTTGCCCGACCCGGAATCTGAACCCGGGAACTCATGCAGTCAAATCCAACAACTGAACACCTAAACCACTTGTACGACTTTTGTTTTGTTTGGTGAAAATACAAATAATGTATTTCATTAACTTACAATTATGAAGCATATTAGTTTTGTGTTAATTCGTTCTTAATGCACATGTTCCAACTTTCCAGTATAACACATTGAAATCGGTAATCGATTTTGTCAACATTTTTCGATAATGGCACGTCACTATTTATGAATCGCAAAAAACTTACAACATTGCTAATGTCAATTAAGTCTCTGAGATAAAAGAAGAGGAGTCTATTCAATTACCATCGAGCTGTTGTGCTTTTTTTGTTTGTTACCCTCGCATTTTTACCCTTAAACCCTGTCACGGAAATAATTTGAATGATCACTAAAAGAAGCTATAAAATCTATATCTATATGCTTCTACAATCGCTATCTCGAAAAATTAAAAGGCATTATAACACCATTTTCCTAATAACATGTTACAGCTATAACGTTCGTATATAAATAAAAAAAAGTATCTTCACGCCCATATCCCCGAAGAGGTAGGCAGAGGTACAACCAAGGAACCCACGACTAGCCGAAGACACTAAGTCCCACAATGTGATAGGTGGCAAGTCTATCGCCAACGGGGCACATTTCCAATCCCGACCAACATTTTTTTTATTAGAAAATTGGAAAAATCTAATTTTATTTTTGTTGGCGGACCCGGGATTCGAACCCAGGACCTCATGCAGTCAATTCCAACACCCGGACCGCTAGACCACAGAGGCAATGTATATAAATAACATTTTTCAATTCCTCTGTGGTGATTGGGTAGCCGTAATTCTACCTTATACTCTTGGATGGCTTAATGTCCAACTTCCAATGTACAAATTCTCGATTATTTTGTTTCTAGGGGCATTTCTTTCCTACTAAATGAGTAACAAGTTCGTTAGTTTACCTTCTCATGCTATAAAAACTAAATATCCCAGAATATTATTTCCATTACAAATTATTTCGTATATTTGTTTGATACTTAACGCTCTGTATAAATCTGACAAGTCATTCACTTGAAAAAGATCATTAGTTTGTAAAGATAAAGTTGAAGAATCTTTACACAAAAGTAAAAGCGATGGTCAATTGAAACACATCTTTTGACCCTTTTCACCCTTATGTACCCCTCTTTTGAAATGAGAGGACAAAGTGGCTCTATGTTGCCCTTTAACAATAAACTAAGATAAAAGCCACAAACGCTTTCATAGCTGTAGGGCTAGGATTCGCAGCATAGTCTGATAAATATATATCGCGTTTCATATAACAAGCAGTTTATTCTTCTGATGTTATTGCGTGCGCCGCATACAAATCTACATATCATTTATTTTTTAATCTATACATTACTAAATTACTTTTCCTTAGTCATCGCGTCACGCGTGAACAGATGGACCTATTTTGAAAATTATTTTTTGTTTAAATTATCGTGAAGGTGAAGAGAAAACTAAAAAAAAATAAGGAAAAACAAGATTTTAATTTTTGAAGTGAAAACTTCTTTAGCGGCATTGTGCACTTTTTTTGGAATGGGTAAAAACTTCTAAACTCGCGTCTGATCGTCAGATCGAAAATTCGCAAGAAGGCTTGCGCGAATATTCGTGTTGTCATGTTTGTGTACGATAGCGCAATAAATGAATATTGTATTCTTCCACAAAATGATAGTACTTGCAAACTGATAATTAAAGCAATTCGTGCGAAATTATTCCCTACCATTCCAAAATAAAAAAAGTGCACAACGTTAATATTAAAGTTTTTACTTCTGCAGGCACTCCCGGAGTGCAACCCGTCGTTTTTTTCTATATAGACTGTCAGTAACTATCAATATCAAGCGGTACAAAGCTCGCTAGGTCGGCTAGTACTAAATATATTAAATGTGCATTGCTCATTTGAGGCTGCTACATTTTGTTTGTAAAGTAAATTAAGCCTCGTGTGTGTGTAGACGATTTTCATTTACTAAACCGGAGTACCCCAATGGCAATCAATGGCGTAATGGAGATAAAAAAGGAAAGGTATAGCGCAGCTTATTTAAGTTACAATACAGAGACTAAGCCTATTTGATAAAATAATTACCTACGCTCTATTGAAATTAGTGTTGTCAATATTTTTACTGTTTTAGACAGTGTTTTTTTTACGGAATATAAAACGAGTTCTGACATGATTAATCAATAAAATTGTAATAACTAATTAACAATCAAAATTATACATATATTTATATACATAAATACATTTTTGAAATTTGGCACATTTGTTCAGACGATTATACCTACTTATATTTACACTGTGGTGATATTATAGACTAACATATTCTATAGCGTGCGAGCGAGTGGTGAATACAGCCATTTTCATTTCCAATCCCATCCTTTGTTTGCACCGTGCACAGTAGTAGTAAAACAGTAAACTAAATCAATTTATTTTGTAACTGAAATGTTAATTTATGAATATTAATAAATTTGTATACTTTTAAATCATTCTCACCTTTAAAAATCAGTAGGCAGTCTAAAAAATAATAGCTTCAGTTCTGATGATGCTATATTTAAGCAGACGTAAGCAGCAGACTTTTTTTTTGAATGACTATATTGTTGCTAGTCTCGCGATTTTTTGCAACTTCACCGAGCGTTGTGGGCCGAGCAGAGTGCTCAGCCCGAGACATCATTATTTAAATGGATTGGACTGTTACCTACAACGCCAGCACCAAGGGCTGTCTCCCGGGAGACCGTACCTCGATTTGGTGCTGCGTTCTGGTTACTGGGTGGAACCAAGCAGCAGACGTGATACGCGTTATTGAGGGTCCTGTTAGGTTCACTTAGCGGCTCGTCGGTGAGCGTCGGTGATTTCGAACGGTTGTAGGTCCCCCCGATTATAGAAGACCTCGCCACGTGTTATCGGATCCCCCGGACCCAATAACCGCGGCAAACGCTATTCTCCCAACTCCAAACCGGAACACGACAATCTCACATC